>JXCR01106831.1:0-14541 GCA_002079205.1 Phalaenopsis hybrid cultivar | reverse complement strand
TGTTAAGTCAATTTTCAATGACCTATTTGAGAAAAAAATAGAAGTTTTCATGGATGATTTCTCAGTGTTTTCCCCCACTTTTAACTCATGTCTGGATCTTCTTTCAAAGGACTTAAACAATATGAAGAGACTAATCTTCTTCTTAATTGGGAGAAATGTCAATTTATGGTCTCTAAAAAAATTGTTTTATGGCATAAAATATCTAAGAAAGGGATAGAAGTACACCCAACTAAAGTGCAAGTAATTAAGAAACTGCCACCACCCACTAATGTGAGGGAAGTTTAAAGTTTTCTCAAACATGCTAGATTTTACAGACGATATATAAGAGATTTTTTTAAAACTGCTATACCTATGTGCTTTCTTTTGGAAAAATACATCCTATTTAATTTCTACCAAGAATGTTTCAAAGCCTTTAACACTCTAAAAGAGAAATGAGTCACTGCATCTATTATTATTTTACTTGAATGAGGGAAATAATTTTGAATAAATGTGTGATGCAAGTGACTATGATGTTGAAGCAATTTTAGGATAGAGATATGACAAAATCATTAAGGCTATATACTATGCTAGTAAGAGTCTGAATGAAGATCAAATTAATCAAACTACTACTGAAAAGGTGTTTTTGATGATAATATACACCTTTGATAAATTTAGATCTTATCTGATTGGAACAAAATGCAGNACATCCTACTTAATTTCTACCAAGAATGTTTCAAAGCCTTTAACACTCTAAAAGAGAAATGAGTCACTGCATCTATTATTATTTTACTTGAATGAGGGAAATAATTTTGAATAAATGTGTGATACAAGTGACTATGATGTCGAAGCAATTTTAGGATAGAGATATGACAAAATAATTAAGGCTATATACTATGCTAGTAAGAGTCTGAATGAAGATCAAATTAATCACACTACTACTGAAAAGGTGTTTTTGATGATAATATACACCTTTGATAAATTTAGATCTTATCTAATTGGAACAAAATGCAGAGTTCATATTGACCATTCTGCTATTTGATATCTAATGACTAAAAAGGACACCAAGCCTAGGTTAATCAGATGGGTCGTTTTAATCCAAGAATTCAATATTGAAATAGTAGTTTGAAAAAGGATATGAAAATCAAATTGCAGATCATTCATCAAGACTTATTCATGAAAATTATTGTGCTTATAAAGAAGATATTAATGAGAATTTTCTTAATGAACAATTATTGGCTATTGATTCTATGATATGTTGACATAGCTAACTATATAGTTAGCAATATTATACCCTATGGTCTATCATACCATCAAAGAAAGAAAATTTTGCATGAAGTCAGATATTACTTTTAAGATGAACAATACTTGTATAAAAAATACAAGGATCAGGTGATAAGGTGTATACTTATAGAATAAACTTAGAAAACTATTCAAAAGTATCATGATTCTGAATGTGAAGGGAATTTTAGAGTTTATAGAAATGCTTCTAAGATTTTGCAATTTAGATTTTATTGGCCTACTTTATTCAAGGATGTGAATATCTATATTAAATCTTGTGGTCAATGCCAAAGAGGGTAATATTTCAAAGCATGATGAAATACCCTTGAATTTCACTTTGGAAATTGAAATATTCAATGTTGGGGTTTAGATTTTATGTTACCTTTCATACCTTTATTTAGTAATTTATACATTCTATTAGTTATGAATTATGTCTCAAATTTGGTTGAGGCAGTGGTTCTACTGAAATGTGATGCTTTAAGTGTTACTAAATTTTTAAAGAAAAATATCTTTAGCACAATTGAGATGCCTAAGGTGATCATTAGTGAAAGAGGGAGTTGCTTCATAAATAGAAAAATTGAGACATTAATTTCTAAGTATGGAATTAAACATCAGTTTTCCACAACATACCATCCTCAAAATAGTGGTCTAGCAAAAGTGTTTAATCGAGAGATTAAAAGGATCTTAGAAAATGCTGTCAAAAGTAATAGGAAGGATTGGTCTCTGATGCTAGCTGACACATTATGGACCTACTAAACTGCATATAAGACACCAATAGGTATGTCATCATATAGCTTAGTCTTGTCGCTTACTGGTAGAATTGGAACATAAAGATTATCAGGCAATAAGAGAATTTAATTATAATATGATAGAAGATAAGGATAAGAGATTGCTAAAGTTAAGTGAACTTAAGGAAATTAGGCAAGAATCTTATGAAATTTTAGGATCTATAAAGAGAAGATGAAAAAGTGGCATGATTAGAAGATTCTTATGAAGGATTTTGAGCCTGAACAAGAGGTTTTTCTTTTAATTCTTGATTAAAATTATCTTTAGAAAAACTTAAGTCTAGGTGGTCAGTACCATTTATTGTGGTAAAAGNAAAAATTGTTTTATGGCATAAAATATCTAAGAAAGGGATAGAAGTACACCCAACTAAAGTGCAAGTAATTAAAAAACTGCCACCACCCATTAATGTGAGGGAAGTTTAAAGTTTTCTCGAACATGCTAGATTTTACAGACGATATATAAGAGATTTTTTTAAAACTGCTATACCTATGTGCTTTCTTTTGGAAAAATACATCCTATTTAATTTCTACCAAGAATGTTTCAAAGCCTTTAACACTCTAAAAGAGAAATGAGTCACTGCATCTATTATTATTTTACTTGAATGAGGGAAATAATTTTGAATAAATGTGTGATACAAGTGACTATGATGTCGAAGCAATTTTAGGATAGAGATATGACAAAATAATTAAGGCTATATACTATGCTAGTAAGAGTCTGAATGAAGATCAAATTAATCACACTACTACTGAAAAGGTGTTTTTGATGATAATATACACCTTTGATAAATTTAGATCTTATCTAATTGGAACAAAATGCAGAGTTCATATTGACCATTCTGCTATTTGATATCTAATGACTAAAAAGGACACCAAGCCTAGGTTAATCAGATGGGTCGTTTTAATCCAAGAATTCAATATTGAAATAGTAGTTTGAAAAAGGATATGAAAATCAAATTGCAGATCATTCATCAAGACTTATTCATGAAAATTATTGTGCTTATGAAGAAGATATTAATGAGAATTTTCTTAATGAACAATTATTGGCTATTGATTCTATGATATGTTGACATAGCTAACTATATAGTTAGCAATATTATACCCTATGGTCTATCATACCATCAAAGAAAGAAAATTTTGCACGAAGTCAGATATTACTTTTAAGATGAACAATACTTGTATAAAAAATACAAGGATCAGGTGATAAGGTGTATACTTATAGAATAAACTTAGAAAACTATTCAAAAGTATCATGATTCTGAATGTGAAGGGAATCTTAGAGTTTATAGAAATGCTTCTAAGATTTTGCAATTTAGATTTTATTGGCCTACTTTATTCAAGGATGTGAATATCTATATTAAATCTTGTGGTCAATGCCAAAGAGGGTAATATTTCAAAGCATGATGAAATACCCTTGAATTTCACTTTGGAAATTGAAATATTCAATGTTGGGGTTTAGATTTTATGTTACCTTTCATACCGTTATTTAGTAATTTATACATTCTATTAGTTATGAATTATGTCTCAAATTGGGTTGAGGCAGTGGTTCTACTGAAATGTGATGCTTTAAGTGTTACTAAATTTTTAAAGAAAAATATCTTTAGCACAATTGAGATGCATAAGGTGATCATTAGTGAAAGAGGGAGTTGCTTCATAAATAGAAAAATTGAGACATTAATTTCTAAGTATGGAATTAAACATCAGTTTTCCACAACATACCATCCTCAGAATAGTGGTCTAGCAAAAGTGTTTAATCGAGAGATTAAAAGGATCTTAGAAAATACTGTCAAACGTAATAGGAAGGATTGGTCTCTGATGCTAGCTGACACATTATGGACCTACTAAACTGCATATAAGACACCAATAGGTATGTCATCATATAGCTTAGTCTTGTCGCTTACTGGTAGAATTGGAACATAAAGATTATCAGGCAATAAGAGAATTTAATTATAATATGATAGAAGCTAAGGATAAGAGATTGCTAAAGTTAAGTGAACTTAAGGAAATTAGGCAAGAATCTTATGAAATTTTAGGATCTATAAAGAGAAAATGAAAAAGTGGCATGATTAGAAGATTCTTACGAAGGATTTTGAGCCTGAACAGGAGGTTTTTCTTTTAATTCTTGATTAAAATTATCTTTAGAAAAACTTAAGTCTAGGTGATCAGTACCATTTATTGTGGTAAAATTTTATCCTTCTGGAGTCATTGATATAAGAGATCCTAAAAGTTGAAGAGATTTTAAAGTTAATGGACAAAGATTTAAACCCTACTTAGGAGGGGAAAGACCACTTTAGAATGAGATTTTGATGTTAGATTATCTCAAGTAATATCTGAAATTGTTGAGTTGAGGACATTAAATTAAGCGCTTCTTGGGAGACAACCCATGTTATTTGGTGTAATTGTACTTTCTGTGATGTTTTGGGGTTTGCTAGGATTTGAATATTGTGTGTAAATTTGTGTTTGTTTGTGTGATGTGAGATAACAACTCCTTAGTATTCTTGTTATGACTAAATTTTAGTGTGGTTGCTTGAGGTAGTAGAATCAACATTATTCTCATTAACATAGTTCTTAACTGAGCCTAGGTCTATTCAGAGTCATGTTGAATTTAGTCTTAGGACGGGTCCTTTTGAATTTTGTTACTTCCTTTATTTGACCTTATTTTCATTAAGTAGGTTCCATAAAATAGCTTGATGAGTAACATGAGGATGATCTTACACTATCTATACTTAGGCAGAGTCCGCATACATTAGGGATGAGGTGATGTCTAAAGTTGGCAACGCATGAGTCAATAATAGGGGTAATCTTGTCCATAGGGTGAGCCCCACAAAAGTTTTGGAACGCACCCAATATATAAGTGTGGTGATTTCGTTAAAAAATGAATGTAAGGAAAGGAGATGTAATGAAATGGGAAATGAGTTATCCTCATTTATCACTTATTTAGGATTCAAAATAGGGCATAATTGAAGGCTTGAATCAAAATAGGGCCTAATCTGGAACTGGAGCCATGACCACAGAAAGGAGTAATTCCATGGCACCACAATCATGGTGCCTAGGTGTCACTCTGAACTCTATGTTAAGTCGCATAAATCGACCGGTTTAGGTCATTTTCCTGACTTCCTCCTCCTCGTCTCTCCTTCGGCATTTAAGGGTGACACTTATGGTTTTCTTAAACCTTGTGTTGGAGCTTGATTTGTGAAGTGTTGGGATGGGGGGGGAGTAGAAATCACTTCTTTGAAGTAAATCCCACATCCTAAGCCTGGATATTTCTTCTTCCATCAAAACTTTCTGAGATTTATGAATATTTGAAGATTTTTTGGGAAACATTGATTTAGCCCACAACTTAAATATTGTGTACATCCACCCATAAGCTTTACTCCATTCTTGAGTAATTCCATTCTCTTTTTCTCCTATGGTGCCAAAAACCATGGGTAGGAAATGATGTACTTCATTTGACAAAAAAAATAGTAAGTTGCAGAGCTCAGGAGTGATACAATGATTACTTGTTAATGAAGAAAATGGTTTCTGAAAGAGGTTTTATAAATTTTGGGGCGTGGTGGAGAAAATGATTGTTAAAAAGCAATGGGAGAAGTTCTGTTATAACACTGCTACAACTGAGATGTTAGTAGTTAGAGAATTCTATGCTAATCTCCCTAATGCAAATAATGAATTTGTGATTGTATGATGAATATCAATGGAAATACACCCTCTTATATCAATGCATTATATTCCTTGGAGGATGTTTATGATTGCTTTTACTCAAGCTGTACTCCTTCTAATACATTATTAGAAAAAAAAATATTGATAAGTCAGTGATCCACCTTAAAATTACCTATTTTTTATGTACATTTTATGCTAAATTTTTTAGGATATTATGCTTTAATGAAGGGTATTTTTATGTTTTGATTGTAGGTGCAAGAAAAAATTTTTAAGAGTAAAAAGGAGCAAAAATACATAAA
Source organism: Phalaenopsis hybrid cultivar (assembly GCA_002079205.1). Classification (NCBI taxonomy): domain Eukaryota; kingdom Viridiplantae; phylum Streptophyta; class Magnoliopsida; order Asparagales; family Orchidaceae; genus Phalaenopsis; species Phalaenopsis hybrid cultivar. Next base: position 8,546 of record JXCR01106831.1, on the reverse strand, counting down.
AAGGAGCAATATGGGCTAAATTGAAGAAAAGTACCAAACCAACTGAACTGGCGCCAAGGTGCCAGGATCGAGCACCTAGGTGCCAAAAGCAAGAATTGGCTGATGCCTAAGCACCAATGTTATCTTTTAGAATATTCATTGAATGAAACCAAATTTTGAAGAGGTATCTTAAGCAACCCTTGGTCATTTTTGAAGCCCTATAAATATAGATTAATTCCAAGAGGCTAGGGGGTCAGATATATAGAGTCTCGTAGTGTGTGAGTGTGTTAAGTGTGTGAGAAGTTTTCATTGTGAGTCTTTGTTATTTCTGGATTTTGTGAGTCTTGTAACTATTGTTAGAGTTAGAGAAGTCAGAGAACTTTAGTCGAGTGCTTGGGGGAACATTCCATTTAAGTACTTGTATCATTTTCCTTAAGTTTTGTACTTTAGATTAGATGTTTATAAATATGTTTTATTTTGTTATCCCCATGCTTTATGAGTATTTTTCTTTCTTTTTCCTTGTAGTATGATGTAATTAAGTGATTTTGATTTTATTTAGAATTTCTTTTATTCCTAAAAATTGTGATGATATTTTTACTGGTCCTTCATTTACTTTACAAATTGGTCACTTGTATTGTTAAAACCTGTTAAGGAACTTATAGACTTGAAAGGGCTAAGATTTCTTGACTTGTAAGTATCACATTCTACTTTAGAAAGAGCAGTTGCGATCGTATAAATGGGGGTGCAAATAGATAGGGAGATAAGATTTAATGGGCATAAAATTGATGTTTCATGAATGACAAGCTAGATTCTTTTATCAGTTTGGTCTAGAGATTAGAGCTAAGGGTCACTGGTAGGTCTTATAGAGAGGGCACATTGGGTAATCTAGAAGTGAGAGACTATAACTTACCCAACACTACTATACATGTTGATACCAACTTTAGAATAGTCAATATTCTTTGCACAATTTAAAAGAAAGTAAGGAAATAAATATATCCTATTTGTCAGAATACCACATTTAAGTTTCTAAATAAAATTTGAAATCAAATATTGATTATGAATTATTGGCAAGGAGAAAGTCTCTTTTATATATTGTCTAAGTCATTACATTTACTTTTATTTGCATATTATCGAATTTAGTAAACTTAATTTTCATCTTTAGATAGTTGTTGCAATTTTAAGCAAAGTTTTCTTAAAGTTAAAATTTCTTTTTTTCATTATATTGTTTACTTATTTTTGGCTTTCTTGTGGGATCGATACTAGGTTTTTAAAAGAATACTTTATATTACTTTAAACGATACGTATATTTGCATAGTGTCCCTAGTGAGAAAACAATTTCTTTATTTTTTATCATATTACATTTGTTCTCACTAGCCGCTAAATATTATTTAGGTCAAAATTTTGGCATATTAAGGAACATAAATATTTGTGTAATTGCGGGTTGGGTCAAGCTTTTGGTGTCATTACTAGGGAAGCAATGGAAAAATGAAACTTTAATGGTATAATCTATTGCGCTCTCTTCTTTGTAACTCCACTGTTCACAGTCATTTCTTCCATTTATTCTCATCTCGACAGACATTTCTACAACATTTTTCCTCTTCTTCTTTTTCTGCATTATTAGCTTGAAAAATGTTCAAAACTGATGACTTTGGGCCTTGTGTTGTTATCTTGAACTGTGATTCAAGCTCTCATAAATTAATAATCTTGATATTAATGTAGGGCATATAAGCATATTCATTTAAATACCTTGTAGATAATAATGTAGAGGCATTCAACATTTTTTCCTCTTCTTCTTCTGCATATTATTTATGTTTATTTAGATTCATAAAAAATAATATGTTAATATTTTTTTATTTGATGTTTTGGTATTTTTTTTTAAAATTGGCTAACTATATTTTATGTTGATTAGTTATTGAGTATATATGATAATGATTTTAAAACTGAGTCATTTTGAATTTAGCCTGCTTGACATTTACAGTGAAATGATTTTAAGGCAAGCTTGAGTCATACTTGATTGTACATATTAAGCTTCTGTGGAGTTCTACATTTCTAAACACGACTCAATGCCACCCCTATAGCGATAGTTAGGAAACTTAGCATATTTTCTTATGGTTTTCTTCTTGTTCTCTTATTGTTAAAATGAACTCTTGCATTCCATTTGAAACTTTAAAATTTTGCTTCTTTACAACTTTTACATATGAACTTTAAAATTTCTATTACTCATGTTGTGGTATTAACTCAATGTGAAATAGTTTATATCACAAATTCTTTCCCAAATATTTTTCAAATATTAAGGCCATCTTCAATGTTTAAAGCTTTATTGGATTTTTGGATTTTTAATACTCGTGTTATTGGATTTTTTATGTTAAAATGTTGCAGCATTATTAGATTTTTTATGCTCATGTCATTAAATGCATTTTTTTCTTATTTAACCTTTCACTAGTAAGTACTGCAATAAATAAGAGCAAAGAAGCTGGATCAACTGCCATGTGGGATAGGGAAGCAATAAATATTTTCTATGATCTCTATCTTAGGGAGGTGGATCTAGGAATTAGACCTATGCAAATTTTAACAAAGAAGGTTGGCAGAATCTTATTATCAAATTCAAGGAACTAACAAGAAGAGACTATGACAGGATGAAATTTAAGAATAAGTGGAATCATTTAAAGAAGGATTGGAAATTTTAGAAAAAACTTAAGAGGGGAACTACATGTTTGGGCAGGGATCTAGTGAAGCGAACAATAGATGCTTCTGAGGATTGGTGGGCTGATAAACTAGAGGAAAGGACTTACCTTATACCATTTCCTTATTTTAATTTTAATTATATTAAAATGATTTAGGTAATTCAATTTTCTATGTCGTGCACGTCATGCCAGCAACTAAGAAATTCAAAATGACTGGCATTGATCCAGTAATGGAAGAGAAGCTGGATGACATGTGCAGTGGGGTTGTTGCAACAGGAGCACCTGCTTTCACCCCATCTAAACTCGACTTCATTGGCACAACTGATGTTCTTAGAACTGATAATGTAAGTGGCTCAGGAGAAGTGCCCTGCAAAATCTATAGGTCAGTGGGATCCTCATCCACTCAAAAATGGTGTAGGATGGAGAAAAGGAAGAAAGGAGTCGGATTCATCAGAAGCACAATCAAAAAACTTGTTGAATCCTGCACTATTAAGCTTGCTGCATCACATGATATATCTGTTGAGGGGTGCCTTCAAATCTTAAATACACATGTTGAGGTTAAGGCAGACAAAAAATTGTATCTCAACTGTTTTAAGTTACTACAAAATCAAGTACGTAGAGATTTTTTGTGAAGTTAGAAGCAGAATACCAAGTCAATTTCTTAAATTTTGTTCTTGAAAACTGAATGTTGTGAAAGCTTGTCATTTTGTTTTCTCAAAACTATTTGTACTCTTGTAACGAGGATCGTTATTTTTCTTTCTAACACATTTTCTTATATGCACTCCTTATAGTTAACATTGTAGTTCTCATATTTTATGTGGCTATACTTTGTATGGATGTCTTTAAATGGTTGAAGGTTTTAACTATTCTCTTTTTAGCTAATTTTTGTAGAATGAATCTAGAATAATTGCACTACATTATAAAGATTGTGCGTATTCTTACTTTGTTATATGACTACTACCTCACATACATTGGCCAAACTCCATGTATGATGTCAAGATATGTTGGCGATAAATGAATCGAAGAGTTACTAAAAGGCCATTTGACACACTTCACAAACATGTTCCGTATGATGAAAGAGATTTTTATCGATCTACTCTATGAACTACAACACCAACATGGTTTGAATGGCTCGATCGGAATGATATCAAGAGAGGTACTAGCAATAACACTCTATATATTATTTCACAATGAGTCTATTAGAGGAGCCATGGAGCGATTTCAATATTCATCATAGACTATCATCAGGTATTTCTCCATTGGTCTGAATGCTATAGTAAGTTTAGCCTCTAAGATAATTAAGACTGAGGATCCCACATTTCAATCCATCCCGACACAAATTGTGAATGACTCTTGCTACATGTCGTTCGATGAAAATCATTTCGTTATACCATTTCCTTATTTTAATTTTAGTTATATTATAAACACTCATTTTGTTATACCTTTTCCTTAAAATTAGTTACCTCTCAATCATTAATATATTAAACATTATTCAATTTAGGACTGTATACAAGCTATTGATTGAGCTCACGTTGATGCATGTGTATCTGACACTGATAAGGTGGCCTACATTAGACGCTATAGTTCTTCCACGTAGAATGTGATGGCTGCTTGTGATTTCGACATGTGTTTCACATTTATGATGGTCGGATGGGAAGGCACCGCACACGATAATCGTGTTTTTAAGTTTTCAACAAAACGCCAAACTCATTACTTATCATTGAGAGGTCATTCGAGGTATAACAAATATATAGTACGTAATTATAGCAAATATATTAGATATTTATGAGTTGTATCTAAATTATTTATTTTTTGCAGGTAAATATTATCTGGTTATTACCGGATATCCCTTACAAAGGGGTTATCTAAAGCCTCATGCCGACACGAAGTACCACATTCCCGACTTGAAGAGGTCACGCGAGATTGCACGTGGTAGAAAGGAAATATTCAAAGAACGACACTCCTCTTTATGTAGTGTCATTGAGAGGTCATTCGAGGTATGGAAGAAGAAGTGAGTGATATTACGTGACATGCCAACCCACCCATTTCCGAAGCAAGCACAAATAGTTGTGGCAATCATGGCTCTACACAACTACATCAGACTCCACCACTCTTGCTCTAATGTGGACTTTGCATCTGTAGAAGAAGACTTGCATCAGATTCTATAAGAAGCATTTGAATTTCAAGTCAGACGTCCCATACCACAGGAAGAATCATAACATGCTTATAGTTGCGAAGGTGAAGGTGCAAGGGAAATGGATGCATTGTTAGATTAGATAGCAGACACGAAATTGCTCGATCATGACACTATTTTTCGTGGGGCCTTAAACTTTATTTTTGAATACGAATATACATATCATTGGAAGGAAGGAACTTCTAAACAGGGAAAAACTTTATAGCATTTTATCCGTAGTTTCTCCACTTTTGTGTTTATCTTGTATTAGCTTCAATTTTGCAATTTTTTGGTCATTGGATGCTGTTGGAAAGAGTTTTATTGTTTAAAGCATTCTGCATTTAAAAATGGTGTTGTTTTTCCTTTTCTTTTTAATGCAAGCATTTAAAAGGATCACACATTTACTATTTAAAGCCTTAACTTCATAACCAGCTACAAATAATTAGAATCATGCATTTATAATTCTGAAATAGACGCTGCATTTACAATTTTGAGGAGTGTTACATAACACTTTATCTGAAGGGCCATGGCTTCTGCGGGCTTCGCAATTTCTAGGCAACCAAAACATCACTATTTACAAAGCTAGCACTGTTGGGTGGGAACCTTGCAAATTATACTGTTGTAGATTTATATATTTTTATTTGGCCTCATATGATTTATAAATATGTTTTATGTATTTTTATTTGGCCACATATGATGGCTAGTAATTGTTTAGTAGCAGGGTTGAGGATTTTGTTGTTTATCTCTCCATCTCAAGTTGCTCTAGGAAATGCAATTATATGGACTTTTTGAGAAACATTACTTGCTCTACTGTGCTGCATGTTGTAATTTGCTTTTTTGGTGAAGGTTTGAGATGCTTGATGGTGATTTATAGTGTTGTTATCTTGTGCACCTGGCCAATACAAGGATATGTGTGATTTTTTTGTGAAATTGTGGAATATTTGTTTCCATTAATATTGAATAACCTAATCTTAAGGTTGAATTTTTCTTTGTTACCGAAAGATTGAAGTTGGCATGGGTTTCTCCTTCTCAGACAGCCTTTAAAGAGCTGCATGGTTGCCATTAGGTAAGGTGAATATAGAATTTAAATATGTAAGAATTCTGTGCTTTGTACATAAATTTTCCATTTTTTATTTTTATTTTAGCACAATTACAAACATAGCACCCGAAACACTGCTATTAACAAATCTAGCACCCAAGACATTGCTATTTACAAATCTAGCACCTGAAACATTATTATTTTTTTAGTAGTAAGTTGTTTGGGCATCCCAGTGAATCAAGCACCGTTCTTATTTCCATTGTGGATCATATGTCTAGTTTAATTAAAAATTTATTATCAGATATACATTTTTTGGCTGCATTTTTTTATAGATGTGATGAGTTAGGAGTCGGTTTGGGGAGCAAACCATCATGAGGAAGGGCATGATGTCAATTGTGTTAAATTTCGTTGCTTTCCTACCAATCTCCTGCTCTCCAAAAATGTGCATTTTTACATTTATATCACCAGATAATTTCACATCACAAAAAAATACTAATATATCATTTTTTATGAAAAATAGATTGAAGATTATGGATTAGATATGTAAATACATATAAATCACTAACGTATTTATTTCACATTTTTATACAAAAAGATGAGCTCAAAGTTTTCAGGGAACTCCAGGCAAGTGCTTTGTCGCTGCGGACTGCCTACTGTGTTGCTCACATTGCACCAGCCACATAGCTAAGGCTGGCAATTCTACAGGTGCCCACAATGGGAAAACATTCCTGCCAAGTGTTAGTTCTTCAGGTGGGCAGACATTCCAGCCTATTCCATTGTCTATAGCGATTGGGGGTCGACAATATCCCAACCAGACAGCATTGATAAGGATTTGACGGCATCTCAACCAGAGAACGTTGCTCCAGACATGACACTTCTACATTTTAAGATGAATATTATCATAATTTTAGTTATAATTTTGTTATATTTTTTTTGTTTTGTATTAGGTTTGTAGATAGTCTCCCTTGAGTGAGGAGCGTATCTTTTTTTCCTTGAACTATTATGTAGTGTTTTTTTTGCATTTTAATATATTAAATGTTTTCCCATTATATTACCATTGCAAACAACTCAACTGCTTGATGCCAAAATGAACATTTTTCCACAAACAGCTACAAATCAGCTGTTTTCAAACCGCAGAAACCAAACAGCCTAACAGCTTATTTAGTTCAGTGGCAGAGTGGTCATTTATCTCGAAACAACTGCAGATCAGCTATTTTACAAACGCACAAACCAAACAGACAAATAGCTTATCAAGATCAGCTACAGATATGCAACTTATCAGTATAAGTTGCTTATCATCATAAGCTGGATAAGTTGTAGTTGCCCCAAATAGACCCTTAGTCTTGTTGTGTTACACTTAAAACTCAAAGAAAGAAAAATTTTGGGTCTGGCACCCAACTACAAGAATTGGTGCTTAAGCGCTAGACCATCTGCACAGCTTGGTTCCTAGGCACCAAAACCCGTGCATAGGCCTGGTTCAACTGAAATCGCTAAAAATCAAAATTTTCATGATTTATGCCGAAACCACATCATCGTTGACGCCCAAGCTCCCTTTTCTTCCGTTTTTTTTTTGTGAAAACCAGCCCTAGGGTGCTTTATAGAGAGGATTAATGTGATATATGGTCTATCACCTGAGATTGATTGTTTTTATTCAGAGTTCATTCCATATGAAGAAGAGTTAGATCAGATCGTGTTATATTTGATTGGTAGCCGTGGAGCCTGGAAGATTCAGAATGATTGTAAAGAAAATTTTTCTTCTTCCAAGTTCAATACCACTTCAAAGTTTTTCTTCTTTGACTGATAACCGTGGAGCCTAAAAAATTTTTCTTCTTCCAATCTTCAAGTTTCTTGGCTCGAAAACTCAAGATTTCATCTTCTTGAGGTTAGATTTACATTTTAGCATAGTTGTTTTTCAATTTCACCTTGGATTTTTCATACATTAAGTAGAGACTGAAATATACAAAAATATTTGATTTAGTGGTGAAACATACATGGATCTAAGCTTTGTTAGCTTAAAAAACTTGCAGGAAGCCTAGTATCTTAATTTTGAAATTTATTGGAATTTTTCATCAAAATTATTTTAGATGGCTCCTATGATAAAGCGAGGAAGGGGAAAAGAATCCTATGACGGTGCAAAATTTTTCAGTTTAGATGCACAAATTTGTTACAGCAAATTTGCTTCTTCAAGAAAGTTTATTGTGGAGCAAGGTTTTTATAAATTTGGTGGAGCTATAGAGAATGTTATTGTGGCTCGTCAATGGGAGGGTTTTTACTATTTACTGCTATTGCTGTCATTGCTGTGGTTCGAGAATTTTATGCAAATTTATCTAAAGCAGATGATGACGAAGTGTTTATTTGAGGAAAAGGACTAGAGTTTACTGCTGAGAGGATTAATGTGGTATATGGTCTACCACCTTAGATTGAGTGTTTCTATTCAATGTTCATTCCATCTGAAGAAGTGTTAGATGTGATCGTGGCTTATTTGAATGATGGTCGTGGAGCCTGGAAGATTCAGAATGATTGTAAGGAAAATTTTACTTCTTCCAAGCTCAATGCCACTTCAAAGGCATGTCATCATTTTATTTTTTCTTGCCTCCTTCCTTCAAATCATTTAAGTGAAGTGAGTAGAGAAAGAGCTATTTTAAATTACTCCATTCAAGAAAGAAAACAT
>JXCR01106829.1:151506-174099 GCA_002079205.1 Phalaenopsis hybrid cultivar | reverse complement strand
TGTCAAGCAGAGGGGTCCTCAGCTCAATTTGAGCTGAGGTGGCTTCTTGGCATGAATTTGGGTTTTCACCATGTGGGGGCTCACGGTTTTGGATTTTCNCACGCGGCGCGCTCCCATTTGACGCCGCCATCTGAGTCAGCTGCCACGCGTCTCGCTGTATCGCCTCAGATGACCATCTGACTTGATCTCTGCCNAAAAAGAAGAGTTTTGAATTTCTAATAGTGGGGTACCTCTTCTAGTTTTCTAAGACTAGTCAATAGGAAAGTCCTATGGCTAGACCTAGGCTACTAAAGAAGTTTTCTAGACCTCAACCAAAAGTGAGGTCAACAGAAAGATTAAGCCTAAAAACCACCACATTCTACAGATGTTAAATATGGCGTCTTCGTGACAATGGGCATACTCGGTTGGTTTGATCCATAGTACTATTGTCCTAAAGAAGGAATAATTTGAGTTAGTCCGTGTGGAACTACATGAAGAGATTGCATGTCGAGAAGCTAGATTGTTTAATCAACATGTATAACTATAAACACTTAGAGGGGAGAAGCCAATCTTATAAGTTAAACTAGCTGAGGTGGTGGAGAAAGGTTCTTGGAGAGCAAGTGAAGGAGCTAACTAGTGACAAGATGAAACTCAACAAGGTGAATTATCTTTCAAAATTATAGAATGGTCATTTCCCAAGCTGAAAAAGCATAGATAATGCCAAAGAAAAACATTTCAAAAGATATGTTGAACTGGAAAAGCAAGTCAAGAGTTCTTTATGTTCAAGTGGATCAATTAAGGAAATAGATGGATTGTAAGCCAATTGAAGAGTTCTTCACCATCCTCACTAGTATGATGACATGAAGATATTTGTATTCATTATTATGATCAAGAGATAAAGCATGTTCTAGAAGTTTTAGTCAGGGAAGGTGTGCTTTCCACAGAATTCAACGACAAAGGTCATTTCTTCAAACTTTTAATGAAAGTCCAGAACTATGATTTTAGTAAGGATGCAATTGACGACAAAAATGAAACCACTGGTGACCATTAATTTTATAATTTCTACATGAATTTTTCTTGAACAAAAAATTATTTTTGATACTATTACTTGTAATTTTGATGCTTTAATGAAATTTCTATTTTTTGCTTTGGTGCTCAATCTTGTTTCCTTATTTTTTCATTGCCTTGGCATGGAACTCGCTATTTTGGGATTTGGGCATGGTCACGTGATATACATGTGACATTATTTTTTATTCCTTCATTTAGTAATTTTTTGGCAGGATTATCAAGCATGTGTGTTTCGGTCTTTAAATTGTCGCCATCATTACAACTTTTAGTGTATTCATACTTATGATTCTTTAGATGGATTAAAAAGAGCAAACCAATTTTTTTTGGGCCTGACATTGATACTTATTGTGCATATCGAAAAGATCTCTAATCACTGTGTTTTTTTACTTCTTATTTCTTAATGTTCTCCTCTTTTCTGCAACTATAGTTTCCTGTGAAAGTTCATCTTCTGAGTTGAAAGAGATGATTTTGATGAAAAAAATCAATGGCACTTTTTTGGTCATAAATTTGTAATAGAAAGTGTGTTTTCATAAGTTGACAACCTTGAGAGTTGTCTGGGAAGATGAAGCACCCAACTCTGTCTGTGAGGGTGAGGTGTGTTGCTACTACGATCAGTTTTAGTTAGGTTTCCAGTTTCCCCCATGCAAGGAGCTAAAGAAGATTATAAATCTCTATGGGTTAGTACTCGCTCAGATCCACCTTAACCCTTTTTCAGTTATAATGTTCATCATTCTGTACTTTCAAGCAAATAACTTATTATAGTCGATGAAGCATTTCAGAACTGGCCTTCGGCCGAAGGTATTCAATATCAAAATAGTGATTTTTTATGCTATTTTCTGTTATAGTGATGACCATGGTTGGTTTCAAAAGTAAGATTAGAGAATAGAAGAGTATAGTTTATTTCGCTCGGAGCAGGGGAGGTAGGAGGATTTTCTTCATCACCTCGACTCTATGTAGAAATAAATGTACCAATCACATCAAAATTGTCTGAGGATGGACATTTCAACTTCTCATGCCTTCAGAAAGTGGTGCTTCATGTGAAAGTGTTTGTTAGCTTTACATGCTTGAGGAACATTTTGCTCGATTAGTTCATTTGTTTAAATTATCAAATTTGAATTCTTTTAGTGATACTTTTGTGTTCCTGATATTAGGGAAAGCGTCAAGGCCTCCGTTCGTTATGATGAACAAGATGAAGTCGAAGTTGGCGGGACTTCCCACAGATGACAAAGATATAATAGAATCGTCGAGTCCTGGTGGTCTGGTTATCCTTGTGGATGATGAAGACAAAAATGATGAAGCTCCATTGTCCACTTCTATAGGAAAAGCTTCCATGAAACTGACTGGTTTGAGAAACAGCGGGTGAATCAGTCCAAAAATTCCCCTTAGTGCCTACTTAGACCAACCGCCAACCTCGAGGAAAGGGCGAGGAGTTGTTGAAAGAGATGTTGTCCTAAGAACCTTGCTTGAAGAGGCCGAGAGTAGAGGTGATTGACATGGAATCATCAGGGTCTCCCTTTGATACCTCTTTAAAGGTTATGACATCGGAGGAGTGCGATTTGAAAGAGCAAACCGCCTTACTGATTAAGGCGGGAACAAGAATCTTTGCGAACCTGACTCAGAGCTGCATGTCTAATGATTCTTATCGGGACAAGCCTCATTTACTGGAGCCTATAGTGGGTTCCTCCGAAATTGAGAAACCAGGCCAAGCCAAATAGGCAAAAACTCCATTGGTCGGTAATGGAGAGCTTGGCGAATCCTTGTAATTAAGAAAATCATGATAAATATATATCAATTAGGTATAAAGAAAAAAAAAACTAGATTTTGCTTAGTGAATTTAGACTTAATTTTCATTTCATTCAATTCAATGAATTTCTTACATATGATTTCATATTTCAAGTGATTATTTATTATTAAAAATAAAATTGATATAGTTTTATAAAATCATTAGATATATCTTCCTAAACTGCAAATTAGTGCTCACAGCTCACAAAACCCATTTCGGTTTTGGATGTGTATATGGAACATTTTTTTTTGGTCCTCTAATATTCCTTTGAGATAATTTGTGAGGTGTGAATCTTTGCCTATTAATGTAAAATACATTAAGAAGCAAAAACTATAAGAGACGACAAAATACTAAATGCTTCCAGAGAATATTTTGAGTGATTTATTGAAGAAAATAAATTATTCATCCAAGGAATAAAGTTTATAGATTCTTGCACGTGTTGTGTTCCATCTTTCAATCTATAGGAGAATTTATAAATGGTTTTCATCATTTATTTCTTAAAATAAGTCATGTCGAGGAAAAATTATTACGTCCGGAGTCTAATAAATTACCTCCATGTGGAGTTGACAGAAAAAAAAAAAACTCATTTTCTTGTGATCTGGCCCGGTAACACAGTAGAATATTTCTCCTGTGTTATTCTGCATTATTCAAATGTTATTATAGTGGTATTGATATGTTATTGTGTTATTATAACACTGAGAATATTTTCAGAGCACAATAACACATGAATATCACCACAATAACACCTGAATAATACAAAATAATATGAGGGGAATATTCCCCTGTGCTAAAATGATTTTTTTTTTTTTTTTTTTGTCACCTCCATGTGGCCTGACTTCATTGGACTCTAGAAGTATTTCTATGTCCGAAATCCAGATGTAATATTTGTTCCATGTCGATGATTTGATTTTTCTAATTTTATTATTAGGAGACTAAGGTTGTCATCAAAATGAAGAAAGATTTTTTATTTGATTTCCTTATTGAGATCTTATGTGTTGAAGCTTTAACTTATAAGCTTGGATTGATGAAAATTCGTGGAAATTAGGAGCAAATTAGGAGTATGTTAACCAATAGAGAGAGGCAAATATGATGCTTTTTATTCCACCAATAGTGGAATTCTCATTGGGTTTGTGCGATTCATTATTATGTGATTACTTATTTATTTTCATAAACTTAGGCCTTATTTGAAATCATTTATATATATTTTTTTCATTTTATTTAATTATATTTTAAAATGTTCTTTGATTAGTTCATTTTTTAATATTTTCATTATTANTTACTCATCACATGGAAACTAAAATTATTCTATCATAAAACAAATTTTCCTACTCATACCACTACTTCATAACAAGAGGAAAGAGTAAGGAAAACTACTCACTAAGCATGGAGAAAACAAATGGATTCTTCATTGTAAAAAACATTGAAATCATAAACCTATATTGCAATAATTCGAAGCAAATACAAAAAGAGTAAAAGACTTATATTAGAGAACATTCACACCCTCCTTACACATCAAATATCAATCCCTTGCACTCCTCTTCTATCTCTAAAAGATAAATGCAAGAAATGAGGAAATCTTTCNATATATATATATGATACGCTACTAACAAATTTTTGTCAGCCAACACGAATCTCGGTGTAGTTCTTGAATAAGAAACATTCAAATTTCGATTAAGAGTCATCCAGAATTCTAATTTCAGCAAACTTATAGTCAAACTGATCGGCTCGATCAGACGGACCTAATGATATAAAAGTTAGTCCAATCTGAGTCAAATCAGGCTCGGATCAAGTCATTAAACCACTATTACAAGATTTCTGGAGGCATTTGAAAGGCCAAACAGATGTCAAATCTAGCGAGTTTATAATCGAATCGAGCGTCTCGAAAAGACGAATCCAACGAACCCAAGATTGCTCAATTCCAACATCGTTAAGACACTCAAATGTCCATCAAACGTCATCTGATCAAGGGAAGCTATTCGGGTCATCTGATCAAAATGGTTCACATTCCTGCATTAATTGCACTCAAAACACTATAAATAGAGTCTCTCCCCTCACATGAAAAGGAAGGAGACTTAAGAGAGAACTTGAGGCTTTGAGAAGGAGCTCAAGTCCAAGATCATCCTCGCCGTCGCCGAACTCCGTCGACCACCACCGTCCGTCATCAGCCACCGATGACCTCTGTTGACCACTGTCGGACACCGCTAATCGCCTCCAGTCACTACTAACCTCCGTCGACCATCACCGTCCTTCATCAGCCACCACTAACCTCTGTCAACCACCACCGATCGTCATCGATTGCGGTAGTCACCGTTGATCACTGTCGGCCTCCGTCAATCATCGCTCACTAGACGTCATCAGTTTGACGTTGTAAAATGGAAAGCTAGTTACACTTTCCCGCCTGTGGGACAAGAGGCATTTGTAATCATCAACTTATAGTGGATTTTTACAACTGGGCCAGACCCCGTGGTTTTTCCTTTTTTTACCGGTTTTCTACGTAAAAATTTCTGGCGTGATCATAGCTTGATTCACTTTCATCTGAATATGTGTTGAATTTTAATGCAAANTTTCTTTAATTAGATTTAGGTTTAATATATCTTAATTATAAATAATCCTAAATTATTTTATTTATTTTAATACGGGCATCGTATTAATTCCTTATTTATTGAATCTATTTTGACGAAAAGTATTAAAAAATTTAAAATATTTTTTTATTAAAATTTTTATATAGAAACGCATGAAAGCCAAAAAAGAAGATATATTAAAAATTAAAAGTAGAAGTAGCGGTACCATCTTAAGTTCATGCTGTAAACAAGCCGAGCTTGGGCGATTTCAGACTTGGCTCATGTTCGGCTCGTTCGAAATCGGCTCATGTTCGAAATCGGCTCGTGAACAGTGTGTTCATGTTTGGCTCGATTTAAATATTCGTGTTCGTGTTCGGCTCGAAATTGGCTCGTTAAACTAAAATTGAGAAAACTAGACGTAAAGTTTGAGATTCAAACCTGGATCAAATACATATAAAAGAAGACATTAATCACATTGTCACATAAAGTGTTATGATTTAAAGTTAGACATAAATATATATAATATATTATTATATAAATAATATATGTAATATATTATTATATAAAAAGTTATATAATTTTTTTTCGATCCATTTCGAGCCGAACACGAATGACTTAAAAATTTGTTGCTCGTTAGGCTTAACGAACGAGCCTAACACGAGCTATTTACCGAACCTAATAAGAACTGTTCGCGAACAACGAGCCAAATTGACAGCGCTATTCATGTCAGCTCATGTGAAACTCAGTGCGCAGCGTGCTTTTGATGCTGCACTATTTATTTTCTTCGAGCTTAATCACAAAATTGCCCTCGGCACGCATCAACGGACTCGATCTAATTCGTGAACTTTTAAACGGATCAGGTCCGCACATTTTTTTAATAGCTAATAATCCCCATTTTTATGTCTGATTTTCCGTTCAAACCCACGCGTGAGTCGTCTTTCCCACGTGGGCTAAGCGCTAAGTCAAAAAAATCCGCGGATACCGAACGTCGGCGAAGCGAACTCTTGGCGGCCAGGAGTTCTCTCTTTTTTTTCCTTGTTTAGTAAAAAGGATTCAATGGCAGCCGTCGAGAAGTATTTTTAAAATATAAAACTTATTCAAATTAAAAGTAGTTGTTTATGTAAAATTGTAATTTTTTTAGCTTTTAAGCAGTAATTGAAGCCTAATTACAGCGAAAATCATGTTTCCAGATCTATCGCATTTTAAAAATGATTTGAAAAGGCATCGGCTTTGCCGTAGCCAAGCTTCCATCTCTGCCTTCGCCCCACCTTCTTCCCTGCCTCTAATTCCCACCGGCCGAACTCTCAACTGCTCTCCAAACACTAAACCTAGACCCGTTCAAGTCCCCACGCTGCCCTTCTCCACTCCTTCATGCTATAGTGATGAATCTGTGGACGGACGACAACGCATCCATGATGGAGGCCTTTATGCCCACGAACGACCTCCACAGCCTCAGCTGGACGCCGATGCCAGCGCCGGCACCGACGCCGGCGTATTTTACTCAGGAAACACTGCAGCAAAAGCTGCAAATTTTGATGGAAGGAGCAAAGGAAAGCTGGGCATACGCAATTTTCTGGCAATCCTCCTTGGACGTTGGCTCCGGCGCTACGCTTCTTGGATGGGGTGATGGGTATTACAAGGGCGGTGAAGATGACAAGAGGAAGCGGAAGGCTAACACGGCGGCGTCAGCAGCGGAGCAGGAGCACCGGAAACGTGTGCTCCGCGAGCTGAATTCTCTGATCTCCGGCGGCGCTACAGGGTTTTCCATGGAGGATGCAGTGGAAGAGGAGGTTACTGATAGCGAGTGGTTTTTCCTTGTATCCATGACGCAGTCTTTTGTAAATGGTGCCGGGATCCCTGGGCAGGTTTTCTACTCTGGCTCCCCTTCCTGGATCGCCGGCAGTGATCGGCTCGCCGTAGCGCACTGTGAACGTGCGCGGCAGGCGTACACCTTCGGGATCCAGACGATGGTTTGCGTTCCGGTAGCAAACGGCGTCGTCGAGCTCGGATCGACGGAGATTATCTTGCATAGCGCCGAGATCATGAGCAAGGTCAAGATTGTGTTCAGTTTCAACAGTTTTGAAAATTCAGCAGCCGCTTCATCTGTCGGCACGGGTTCATGGCTGCCTTTGCAGTCTTTCCCGCATGTGGCAACCGGACTTGGCGAGGCCGATCCATCGACGTGGATCTCAGATCCGTCCGTTGTAGAAATCAACGATTCGGTTTCCCCTGCTACCGTCGAGATAGCTGCTTCAAAATCCCCAATAATGGATAACCCTAGCACAAGCAGCCTGACGGAAAACCAGAATTTGATTCAAATCCAACATCCGCAACAAAACCACCGGCAATCAATGAATCTGCAGCAGCCCCGTCGTCAATCCTTATACAGCAATGAATTCAGTTTCTCAGATTTTGGACTAAACAGCGCCATCACCTCCCAACCCTTCAAACGAGAATCCGGCGTCCTCAATTCAGAGGAAAGGCAAATGATTAGGAATTCAACCTCGTCGGACCTCTTCCCCCATCAACAGATCACAGATGACAAAAATAAGAAATCCGCCGCCGCCACTACGTCCAGAGGAAGCAATGAAGAGGGCATGCTCTCCTTCTCCGATTGTCAGGTTAAACCCACCAATATTCCCGCCGCCGGCGCAGGCGAATCCGAGCACTCCGATCTAGAGGCTTCCGTCCGCGAGGCGGAGAGCAGCAGGGTTGTGGAACCCGAGAAGCCGCGGCCGCGGAAGCGCGGACGCAAGCCGGCCAACGGGCGGGAGGAGCCTCTCAACCACGTGGAAGCAGAGCGCATGCGTCGGGAGAAGCTGAACCAGAGATTTTACGCTCTGCGCGCAGTGGTTCCCAATGTTTCGAAGATGGATAAAGCGTCGCTGCTCGGCGACGCAATCTCGTACATCAACGAGATGCAGTCGAAGGTCGAAGCTCTCGAGAGCGAGAAAGAGGGCTTAGAATCTCAACTCGAAACACTCAAGTCTCAACCCCTAATGCCGCCGACGCCGGCGGCGGCGGCGGCGGCTGAACAATGCATTAAGGTTATGAATACTAACGGTTCAGGCGGCGTGGAGATCGAGGTGAAGAAGCTCGGCGTAGAGGCAATGATACGGGTTCAATGCTCGCGCCGGCACCACCCGGCGGCGAGCTTGATGGCGGCTCTTAAAGACCTAGAACTTGAAGTATACTATGCCAGCGTTTCGGTGGTTAAGGAGCTCATGGTCCTGCAAGTAACGGTGAGGATGATGAGCCATGGTTATACGCAGGAGCAGCTCAGCTCCCTTCTTTTCTCCCGCCTTTCGGAGCTTTCCCGCCGTTAGACAGTAGATCAAGCTACCGAATACCGTAGCTCTGTAATGTAGGCTGAATTAATTATTCCAGATTTGCAAAATGAGATTTTTGGTTTTCTTTTTATCTTCTTCCTTTTTTTAGAGGTTGCTGCTGCGTATGTACAGGAACAGTTGGATCTTCGCTATGCCTTGCCATGTTCTAGTGGGTACAGATCGTTCCCCATCAGTTTCTTAACATACTATGAGATCTTAAATTTGGATTCTTATATATTAGATGCACATATATTTATGCTTAAACTTGCCTAAATATGGGTTTGTTAAAATTTAAGAGGAAAGTTAAATGATTCATAATTATTTTTATGGGGCCATTTTGTCCAAATTTATAGAAGTATTAAAGTTGTTCATAATTATTTCAAAATTGAGCACTAATTGTCTACCATATGGATTATTTTAGCCCTGATTTAAAATGTCCAAGGTTTGTTTTGGCATTTTTTATAAATAGTTGGGGATAATTTTGGTATTTTACTCCAAAATTTAATTAAAAGTTTATGTGTAAATTTAATTAACTTTTTTTTAATTCAGATATATTTAATTAAATTTTAATTAATATTAGTTAAATTAAGATAAAAAATTTCTTTATTTAGTTGTCTACTTATTTTGTGTGTACTTTTAGTTATTTAGCAGCTTGTTTATTTAAAAGCTTTTTTGTTTTCTACATTGGATTACCAAGAATCCAAGAAATTTACTTAATCAAACTCAAAAAGTGCATTTAGTCGTGGTTTGCTTCAATTTCACATTGGGTGGCAATGAATCTAAGAAATTTACTTGATGTGACACTAAGGGTCCTTTTGGCGCGGCTTCCTCCATGCGGTGCGGCGGGAGGCCGCCAAAAATTACTGTTTGGCAGGGCATCTTGATCGCTGCTGTCACGAATCCGGGCGAAAAGCCGACGGCGGGTGAGACCTCGCGGCCCGCGTTACGGCTCTATTGTTTTACTCCCGTACCTCTAATTTCTCCGCCTTCTTTAGCTGCATCTATGTGATTGTAGAGGATGAAAGACGGAGAACGATAATTTCAGGGCGACGTTTCACCCTGGTTTTCTTATATTTTGGCGAAGATGGTATTATGGGAGATTACGGTGGCAACGACTTACTTCTTGGGGCTAAAGCGGACCTACAGGATGGCGCTCTCCGAATCTAAAAGAGGATCGTCCGCCCAAACAACCCCAGGATCAGGCAATTTCTCCACAAGTATCCTGCCTCTTCATATTCCTCCTCATTATGCTCGTTGTTTTAGGGTTTGCTAGAGGGCATCCTTGATGTGTTGAGGATGGTGAGGAATGTCAGAAATTAGGTGTGGTAAAACTGATGATCTAAAATCAAATGACCTTGGAACAAGCTTGGAACAAGCTTGGAACAAGCTTGGAACAAGCAGGAAATCTGAAAGAAAAAAAAAAGAGAGAGAAACCTGAATAAAATTTTGTAAATTAGAATTTCAGCGAGCTACAGTTTGGTTAAAATTAAGATCACTGCAAAGCAAATATTAAATTAAGTAAATGAATAGCACAAGGAATGAAATTTACAAAATAAAAAAAGAGCAAAAAAAATTGGTCACATGTTCATACAATTGGCTTTCCTTGAAATCAAATAGCTATCTTTTTCTTCATTGAAATGCTCTGAAAACTAATAGATGTGCTCATTCAACACTCAAATGCCAAACCTTCCCTGATTCTTACCTTTGAGCTAATAAAAAACGTGCATTTACATACATTCCACCCAATTCCCATGTATTTACGTTTATAACACCTAAAATTTACTTTTTACATTTATACCACCCAAATCATTAGATACTTGCATACTGCTCAATTCTTATATATTTACCTAACACCTAAACTTCAATTTATACATACGTCCCACCTTTCCTAGGCAGAAGAAGTTTTATTTCAATCTTTTATAAAGTCAAAATTGTTGTGAAAAACGACGGCAATAAAGCGACAAATGAAACGAGAAAATTGCAAGAAAAAAAACACCAGAGCGACACACGGATTTACGTGGTTCGGCAAGTTTGCCTATGTCCACGGAGCTGCAGAGGATTTTATTTCTTCGAGTAATTACACCGTCGAGCGCCTCGATATTTACAAGAAAATCTCTATTTTCTTATCTCCCTTCCTCTCTCTCTTTTCCTCTCTTTCTCTTAGCTCTCAAGAGGACTTGACTTGAAGTTGCTTGGCTTGACTTGCATTTCCTTTAAACCAAAAGTGATTATTTATAAAAATCATGAGAGCGGTAGGTAGGAGGTAGGTGAGCGGTAGGTGGGATGTGGTAGATGAGCGGTAGATGAAGTACTTAATTAAGAAGCTAATTAAATTCGGTGGACCTGGTCTTCATATTACCCAACAATTCTTCCACTTGGAAACTGTGACAATGAATGCATCACCTATTAGCTGCATCATCTACTAATTGTACTGATCTTTTCCTCAAACATGATATCCTCCACCTTTGCAACTTGAGCACAACTTCAGCTTCTCACGAGTAACACCCTCAGTTGACATATCACCGTCAACGTAGCCTCGTACCACCAAGCTCTTTTCTGGGTTACTCTTGTATCTGCTTACAACTCCCACTGCATGAGCAATATCCTGCCCCTGCTGAAAGCCCTTTTCAACAAGTCCAGCCTAGTACCTCTTACTGCCACCAAACACAGTCTTCACCCGGTACACCCACTTGTTGTGCAATGCTTCTTCCTTGGTGGAAGTTCTGCCAGCTCCCAAGTTTGATTCTCTGGCAGGGAATCCGTCTCCTTCTTCTTGGTCAGCTCTTACTTGCTCGAATTCTATCTTGCAAGATTTCTTCATAACTCTGTGTTTCTCCACCATTTGTTTGTACAAGGTTTGATTTTCCTGCCTTTTTGCGCTCTGCCACTTATCAGGAAATTGACATTCTTGTGCTTTCTCATAATGCACCTCTGACTCATGTGTTCACGCCTAAGTAAATCTGTAGTCATATATAGTGTGTCAGTTTTCTTACCCCGAGTCATTACTAATGTTCCTTTGGTAACCTTCCAGGTGCTATCTGAGAACACCATTGAATGACCACCCTCATTTAGCTGCTCAACAGATATGACGTTTTTCTTCAACTTAGGAACGTGTCTGACCCTTTGCAATGTTCATTTGCTCTTATTAGGTAGTGCAATATTAACATCCCCCATCCTCATTACGTCCAAAACTTTTCCATCAGCCAGATGTACCTTCCCAAAGTTACCTGCAACATAATTTCACATTAACTCCAACTGGTAAGATGTATGGAAGGAAGCCCCTGAATCTAGTATCCAGTCATCAACAGAACTGTAAACTAACAAAAATAGTGCATCCTGTATTGCTTCAGTTACAACATTAGCGTCATCATTCTTCTTCTTAGAATTTACACAGTTCCTTTTTATGTGGTCAGTTTTGCACAATTCCAGCAGTTACCTGCTGACTTGACTTTGATTTTGATCTTCCACGGTTTGAGTTTCTATCTTGTGATCTACCTTTGGAATCAACAATCAGTGCCAAACTTGAACCGGAGGTCTCGCCAGACTCTTTCCTGCGCTCCTCCTCAGTCAAAATCAAATCACGAATATCATCATATTTCAACTTAGATTTACATGTAGAACTGCGAACTCCCATCCTTATGGCTTCCCAACTATTTAGCAACGATGTCAATGATATCAACGTACGTATCTCATCATCAAAATCAATTTCAACAGACGACAACTAATTTTTGATAATGTTGAAGACATTCAGGTGTTGAGCAACAGACACACCTTTCGTCATCTTCATGTTGAATAACTTTTTCATTAGATGCACCATGTTACTCGCCGATGGCTTTTCATACATACTTGGTAAAGCCGTCATATGATCTGCAGTAGTCCTCTCCTTGATGACGTTGTGGGCAACCAATCTCGACAGGGTTAATCGTATAACCCCCAGAACTTGTCAATCCAACCGATTTCATTCCGTCTCGTCCATCTTTTCTGGTCGCTTCCAGTAACGGAAGATGAAATTTCTTCCCATAGAGGTAGTCATCTATTTGCATCCTCCAGTAAGTAAAATATGTGTCATTAAACTTTTCGATCCCCGATGTCATCACTTCGTCTTCGCCAATTGTTCTTTCTTAGATTCGAACCCAATGCTCTGATACCAGTTGTTGTGAAAAATGACGACAATAAAACGAAAAATGAAACGAGAAAAATTGCACACACACAAAAATATCAGAGCGACACACGAATTTACGTGGTTTGACAAATTTGTCTACGTCCACGGAGTTGCAGAGGATTTTATTTCTTCGAGGAATTACACCGTCGATCGCCTCGACGTTTACAAGAAAATCTCTATTTTGTTCTCTCTCATCATCTGTCTCTCTCTCTCTCTTCCTTTCTTTCTCTTAGCTCTCAAGAAGACTTGACTTGAACTTGTTTGGCTTGGCTTGTATTTCCTTTAAACCAAAAGCGACTATTTATAGAAACCATGAGAGCGGTAGGTGGGATGTGGTAGGTGAGCGGTAGGTGGGTGTGGTAGATGAGCGGTAGGTGTGATACTTAATTAAGAAGCTAATTAAATTCGGTGGACCGGTCTCCACATTACCTAACAAAAATAGTTATCTTTTTAAGCATAAAATGATAATTCATGGTTAAGTTATTTCTCTTTTGGGGGCATTTTTGTTCTATCTGGTGTGTTTAGCAGTTTAAAAGATGCACCATCCCATAGATGAATTCTGGTTGAAATTTATGAGTTCTCAAAAAAAATAAAGATGTATGGAGTTAGTAAAAAATGTAGATCGAATATTTTGTAGTTTTATGTTTGTAAATGCCTCAAAAAATTGATATGACGTGCTTCAGAAGTATCAAAAATATTTCTATCACAGTTCTGTTTTAAACAGTTTTACCAAACAAGGGCAGCATAGTCATTTTTGCAGAAACAGCTGCCCCAAAATTGTTTTCACACAGCTGCACCAAACAGACAACCAGCTTTCCCGCAACAGCTTTTTGGGACAGCGCAGCTGCAGCTGCGTCAAACAGAGCCTAAAAGTACATTTAGTTAGGTTAAGGTGCATATTATATTCTTAAAGAAGATGAAATTAATTATCTAAAGCAAAGATATGATTTGAGACTTCCAAACACTTTACTAATATGTTATCATTATATATGTCCATGTTATTTTTGATAAGGTTTTTAAAATACTTATTCATAAGACGCTGATAAATTGCATACATTTTTTTAGCCTGAAGGGCATCACTTTATAAAAACACCGACCTTTATATTTTTAGAAAGAAGTGATTTCCTCATCAGTAGGATAAAATTTTATATGGTTATAATTAGAATAAACATCCATAAAACTTAGAATTTTATGTCTGAAGGTAGCATCAATCTTTTGATTTATTCAGGGAAGAAGAAAGCTAACATCTGAATAAGCTTTGTTAAGGTATATATAGTTGGCACACTATTTCATGCTTCAGAAGCTTTCTTCACCATAACAACATTGGTGAGAAAAACAAAATGATGTACCTCTTGTATGAAATTAGCTTGGAAAAGCTTGTTGACCTCTTCTTTAATTACCTGTTGGCATTCTTGTGAAAAATTTCAATTCATTTGAATAATAGATTTATATGTCGGATCAATCCTTAAGGAATGCATAACAACTTCAACATCAACCACTAGCATATCTACCAGAATCCTAAAAAATACATCTTAATTTATATAGAGAAAATTCATTTACTCTAACTTTTTCTCATCATATAGTAAAGATCCAAGCTACATAACCTGTGAAAGATGCGATAAGTCTAAGAAGTGTGGCAAAAAGTTTTATATTTAGGAATAAATATTATGATTTTGTATGAATTTGATGATGTTTTTTGTTTATTATTGTACAAGAAATAGGTGGGAAGGAAAACTAGAAGGGTGATGCAAAAGCTGAAAGTTTGGTGTTAGAAGCCAAAATTCTAGCACCAATCTTGGAAACTTGGTACTTTCTCCCAAAGTGTAAAATTCCATATAAGTAAGAAGTCTGCGTCAGCGTGCCACTTCACCAAAGAGACCAGAACATTAGCTCCATTCCAAGTCCCTTGGCACCACTTCACCAGCATGTACGTCTAGAGAGATTGGAATTCTAGCACCGATTATAACACTAAGGCACCACTCCTCTCGATATGAACCTATAGAGAACATAAAATTTTGGGTTCAGAGTTGGGCGCCATAGGTGTTGTCTAAGATTAAGCATGCAAAGGGCCTTGAAACCCAATGCTGCAATGAGAAACACAATTCCTGTTAAAAGTCTTTAAAGGAGTTATATTTTTACTATCTATGTGCCATCATAAAAGTCTTAAAAGGAAGAGTGATAAATTCAAGGCTCTCTCTTGCACAGCATAGTGATTTCCAAGCATTATTCGAGTTTCCAAAACATGGAGGAACAATTAGAGTGATTGCAAGAAAGTTTTAGAGAAATTATTCCATGCGAGCACCGCATATAGAGATGCATGTGGTTTCCGATCTCCACCATCGATCACCGCAATCTTTTTTTTTTTTTTTTAGAAGTTTAAAGTGAGGTCCATTAAAATACATCTTTGCGGTGATCAACGGTGAAGGTCAGAGTGTCCGCATAGGATAATTACGAGAATATTATAATTTGTGAGTATTTCAAAGTTAAGTGCCGTGATTAACATAATTGAAAAAATTTAATAGAGAGCTCATTTACTTATTTTAAGTTTAAAATCACATTTAAAAATTTCTAAAAACTTCGTTTATTAAAATTAATATTTATATTTCCTCATTAAAAGTTGATGAAAAAATTATAATCGTTAACCTGTATTTCCTATTTAAATTTGATCAATGAAAAAATAATACTTAATTTTTCACATCATTATTATGAATTCTTATGAAAGATTTACATGCATGCCACATAATTTCTATTTATTCATATATCTAACAATTGAGTAATTGTTTGGGGCAGCTGTAACTTATTGAATAATCTGCTAATAAGCTGATTAAAAATAATCTGCTGGTGGTGCTATTACAAATTTTTATTTTTATTTTTAAAAATCAGACCACAGTCAGAAAGCTCACACCACACCTAAATAGATGCGGCGTGAAAATACTGTTTTCAGCGTTTTCAAAATACATAAGCTGTCAAAACTCAGTTTACCGAAACGTGTCAGGTGAGTTTTTCAAAACGCTACCGCACTAAATAAACTGCCCAAAAGGACCCAAAATTTTAATATTTATACATGTGTCATATTATTATGAATGAAAGAAATATATTTTGCTTTTTTTAATTTTTTAATAAATTAAAATAATACTATTTTTTACATTATATGAATTATTTGGGAGTTATAAATGTTAAAAAATAATTTTATTTATTACTTATGTTAGGACTTGTTCCGACTTTTTGGACTTACAGCAGTCAACACTATGTTCCTAGGGTTTAATGAAATTGTTTTTTTGAAATTGTTTTAATAAAAATTTCAAAAAGATCCGAATTTAGGGAATTGAACCCGACGTGAATCGAACACGCAACCTTCTGATCTGGAGTCAGACGCGCTACCATTGCGCCACGGATCCGAGATGCTGCTAAATTAAGAGTATTTACTTTTAAATATGCTTAAATACATCCTTCTATCTTCTCAGACCTAACTTCTTAGACCTATTATCATTGTCGGGCTAGATGGATATAGGAAAAGTATTTAATTTAGTGACATGATCAATCAACTAAAATTAAAACTTCAAAATTATTCATTTTCAAATGAGTTGGATTTTACAAATTATAGTAGATATTCTCGCAATAAATATATTCACATAATTTGGTGTAAATCTGATCTCATTTGACTTGTTGATTTAGCAAACCGACTCAGTAAGAGTTGTAATGGGTCTCTCTCTTTCTCGCAACCATCAATTAGGCTCCTGGCGAAGACTAATATTCTTCGCTCTTCACAAACCTCACAATGAGTGTTATTGTCTTGTTGGTGAGTGCTAATATTTTTCACTTTTTTGCGCAATGCATATGTCTTGCCTCAAATTTGATTTATGTAAATCTTATAATATTTAGAATATGACATATATGTCGTTTCATGGCTTTACAATAACTATATATTTCAATATTCTTGCATGCTAGAAGATTTGAAAGTAGGATAATAATTTAACGTTTTAATGTTGTATGAAGATCCATAACATACAAATAATTGAGAAGTAGCGGGAGGAGATATCAAAGGTTTTTACGTGGGAAAATCTTATAAATAGAAAAAAACTATGAGGTCCACCATGTTNCATCATTATTATGAATTCTTATGAAAGATTTACATGCATGCCACACAATTCCTATTTATTCATATATCTAACAACTAAGGATCTGATTGGGGCAGCTGTAGTTTTTGAATAATCTGCTAATAAGTTGATTAAAAATAATCTGCAGATGGTCGCAATTACATTTTTTTTTTGAAAAAGTCAGACCACAGTGAGAAAGCTCCCACCGCACCTAAATAGATGCGGCGTGAAAATATTGTTTTCAGCGTTTTCAAAATACATAAGCTGTCAAATCGCAGTTTACCCAAACTTGTTAGGTGCGTTTTTAAAATGCCACCGTACTAAATAAACTGCCCCAAAATGACCCAAAATCTTAATATTTATACATGTGCCATATTATTATGAATGAAAGAAATATATTTTGCTTTTTTTAATAAATTAAAATAATATTATTTTTTACTTTATTTGAATTATTTGGGAGTTATAAATGTTAAAAAATAATTTTATTTATTACTTATGTAAGGACTTGATCCGACTTTTTGGGCTAACAAGAGTCAACACTATGTTCCTAGGGGTTAATTTCAAAAAGATCCGATTATAGGGAATTGAACCCGACGTGAATCGAACACGCAACCTTCTGATCTGGAGTCAGACGCGCTACCATTGCGCCACGGATCCGAGATGCTGTTAGACTAAGAGTATTTATTTATAAATACGCTCAGAGCAAACTTATGATTCTCAGCCTAGATGGATATGAGAAAAATATTTAATTTAGTAACATGATCAATCAACTAAAATTAAAACTTCAAAATTATTTATTTTCAAATGAGTTGGATTTTACAAATTATAGTAGATATTCTCGCAATAAATATATTCACATAATTTGGTGTAAATCTTATCTCATTTGACTTGTTGATTTAGCAAACCGACTCAGTAAGAGTTGTAATGATTCTCTCTATTTCTCGCAACCATCAGTTAGGCTCCTGGCGAAGACTAATATCCATGGCTCTTCACGAACCTCACAATGAGTGTTATTGTCTTGTTGGTGAGTGTCTAATATTTTTCACTTTTTTGCACAATGCATATGTCTTGCCTCAAATTTGATTTATGTAAATCATATAATATTTAAATATGACATATATGTCGTTTCATGGCTTTACAATAACTTTATATTTCAATATTCTTGCATGCTAGAAGATTTGCAAGTAGGATAATAATTTAACGTTTTAATGTTGTATGAAGATCCATAAAATACATATAATTGAGAAGTAGCGGGAGGAGATACCAAAGGTTTTTACGTGGGAAAATCTTATAAATAGAAAAAAACTATGAGGTCCACCATGTGAGTGTAAGTGCATATGTCCACTCTTCTTCTGAATAAAAGAAGATTGAATTACAAAACTAATAATCACATACGTACAATAATCGTTTATTAATAATAAGCATAATTGGGCTACAACATATATTGTTCTAGCTATAATAGCAATAGCTGGTCACAAAGTTCGTTAACTTGTTGCAATAGTGGTACTTGGTCACATTGTAGTTGAAGAATATAATAGTAGTACTTGGTGACCAATGTCATAGTTGGTGTCTCAAATAATGTCAATGGATCGCAAAGGCCATTGTTGGAGTTGTAGTGGCAATTGGCCTCATATATCATAGTTGGTGACATATGTCATGGTTGCGGAGTATGTTAGTTGGACACATAGATTGCAGTCAGAGACTATAATAGCTTCATGTGTGTGTGTGTGTGTGTGTGTGTGTGTGTGTGTGTGTGTGTGCATACATATACATATGAATGAAATTTACATGCCCAACACACAATTCTGATGTATTTACATATCTTTTATATTTACATTTACATAGCATTGGTGCTTTAAATTTATGCAAGAATTAGTGTGTTAACATGTGTAAAACAGTTGAGTCATCCTTAGCTTTAGCTTTATGGATCGATGAAGTTGAACTAATAAACTTTTCTACTGTTTCATACAAAAAAGATGATACTTTGGAAATATAAAAAAATTATCTAATAAGTTTTCCAATTGAAAAATAAAAGACTGAGAATAGCCCTACAAGATAGTTGAATTGTCACATGTTAAGGATCTTACTGGAGGGTGGATCCGTCATTCCACCAGAAATATTTATTGGCTGGTGTAGCCCTCTTTTATTGGTTAGTGTTGCCCCATCTCCAAGTTTGGCACTGTCTTCTTTCCTAGGTTGGTGTTGCCCCATATTCTTTGCTATAGTTGCCACATCTCCTGGGTTGGTGTTGCCTTTTACGAGGGGCAATTTCTGTGTTTGGTTATCCTTCGAGATCCTAACATTTGAGGAATCCTGACCCCCTATAAACCACAAGAAAGTTCAGAATCCTAATGAGGCAGTATTGACAAAGATAGAAGATGAGTTGGACCTTTCCTTAAAGACATTGAACACAGAGTCGCTTAGATCAACTATCTTCCAAGTGAGTATAAGTAAATGTATAATGCCATTGCAAAACATATTTTAGCCTTGAGAGATCAACTAGTAGAATGTATGATTGAATTATCCTCGATGATGATTTTTTTCTCGCTAAGCAAAGTTGGAAGTCGAATAATACTCGAGAATAACTAATAGAGACACGTCCACTCTATTAGAATATTACAAATTTGAGAGCTTTTCAAGTGAAGATGTTGACTCTTGAAAATGAGAACAAAAAGTTGCAGACCCGGTGTGCAAGAAAAGAACTCCTTTTGAGGCTTCTAGAAATGGGTTCATCTGATATATTATTGGATGGGTGTTGATGCCAAATCCCNCCAGGGTTGACCCTAAAGCCAAGTAATCCTATAGGGACTCTTCTTGAATTCTCTTATAATGATCTTACCTACTAAATGCTAGAGGTTAAGATCAATATGTGGAATTTCAAGCTGAGTAAAAAGAAGAGTTTTTGAATTTCTAATGGTGGGGTACCTCTTCTAATTTTCTAAAACTAGTCAATAGGAAAGTCCTATGGCTAGACCTAGGCTACTAAAAAAGTTTTCTAGATCTCAACCAAAAGTGAGGTCAACAGTACAATAATAATTTATTATTAATAATAATAATTGTGCTACAACATATATAGTTCTACCTATAATAGCAATAACTGGTCACAAAGTTCATAAACTAGTTGCAATAGTGATACTTGGTCACATTGTAGTTGAAGAATATAATAGTAGTACTTCGTGACAAATGTCATAGTTGGTGTCTCAAATAATGTCAGTTGATCACAAAGGCCACAGTTGGAGTTGTAGTGGCAATTGGCCTCATAGATCAAGGTTGGTGATTATGTCATGGTTGCGGAGTATGTTAGTTGGACACAGAGATTGCAGCCGGTGACTACAATAACTTCATGTGTGTGTGTGTGTGTGTGTGTGGGTGTGTGTGTGTGTGTGTGTGTGTGCGTGTGTGTGTGTGTGTGTGCATACATATACATATGAATGAAATTTACATGCCCATCACACAATTCTGATGTATTTGCATATCTTTTATATTTACATAACATTGGTGCTTTAAATTTATTCATGAATTAGTGTGTTGATAAGTGTAAAAAAGTCGAGTCATCCTTAGCTTGAGCTTTATGGATCAATGCAGTTGAATTAATAAACTTTTCTATTGTTTCGTACAAAAAAGTTGATACTTTGGAAGTATAAAAAAATCATCTAATAAGTTTTTCAATTGAAAAATAAAAGACTGAGGGTGGATCTATCATTCCACCGGAAATATTTTTTGGCTGGTGTAGCCCTCTTTTATGGGTTAGTGTTGCCCCATCTCCAAGGTTAACACTGTCTTCTTTCCTAGGTTGGTTTTGCCCCGTATCCTTTGCTAAAGTTGCCTTTTACGAGGGGCATTTTCTGTGTCTGATTATCCTTTGAGATCCTAATATTTCAGGAATCCTGGCCCCCTAAAAATCTCAAGAAAGTTCAGAATCCTAATGAGAGAGTATTGACAAAGACAGAAGATGAGTTGGATCTTTCCTTAAAGACATGCAACACAGAGTCACTAAGATCAAATATCTTCTACGTGAGTATAAGCAAATGTATAATGCCATTGCAAAACATATTTTAGCCTTGAGAGATCAACTAGTAGATTGTATGATTGAATTATCCTCAATGTTGATTTTTTTCTCGCTAAGCAAAGTTGGAAGTTGAATAATACTTGAGAATACCTAATGGAGACACGTGCCACTCTCTATCGGAATATTACAAATTTGAGAGCTTTTCAAGTGAAGCTGTTGACTCTTGAAAATGAGAACAAAAAGTTGCAGACCCAGTGTGCAAGAAAAGAACTCCATTTGAGGCTTCTAGAAATTGTTTCATCTGATATATTATTGGATGGGTGTTGATGCCAAATTTCCAACTAGGCATCTGAAGATCCCATTTCTTACTAAAAAAAAATGGGAGAAGCTGAAAACGACTTACAGGCGCACACCCTTTGGAGAAATACATTTGTCTTGTTAGATAATACAATATACATTAGAATGACTAGTTAAAATAATAAGATGTCTCAAACTAATTATCAACTTGATTTAATAGATGTGATCTACCAATAGCATTAAAAAGTATCTATGAGTACATAGACAGTGTGGAAATATTGATATGATTATTTAGTGAATGAATTAGTCATTATAATGAGAGAAATATGTATTTTCTTGTCTTGAATAGGGCCCCAACATCATAGCCAACTTTTAAAAACACATTTTTTTCTTCATTTTCTTAAATAAAAAATAAATTCCAAGAAAAAATATTTATTAACAAACCAAATAACTCAATGTTTAAGAATTTTATGTAGCTCATAATAAGCTCTATTAAATAGTAAATCATTTTGNATGGAGGTGTAACTATATCTTTTGTTAGAGTTCAGTATGAATCAAAGTTGAAAGCAAATTTAATATTCTTAATCACTTTTATTGTTGCAGGATATAAATTCTCTGATAAAATGCCTTTAAGTGTATGAGGGCACATTGGTTTCCTTAAAGGTACATAGTGTTAGTAGAATGTGTGTTGCATAATTTAATATTAAGTGTTGAAGTGTTGATTCAATAATTATAAGAATAACTCATGAAAGCAAAGATGGTGCCATGCATATGACATCAAGTACTAAAAAGGCAGGAGCTAATGATTCTGAAAAAAATAGTGCAAAATCATATTTCTGTCATATGGAAGCTTCCAAATGATAAATTGGCGTTGCATGATAGATACAAAATTAGAATAAAAATGCAACATAATAACAATGCAATATTTCATGTGTTTGCCACTACTAAATTGAGGTAGTGTAAAGCTTTAATTAACATTCACGATTGATAAAATTATGGTGCGTAGCAGAAAATTATTTAAGTATTAATAATTAAGAGTAGAAGATTGTTAAGTGTGGAATATAATTTCATTATTATTTTTTGATAAATTTTTATCTTGATTTTTTACAATTGATGGTTACTTTAATGTTTTCATTGGAGTTATTAAAAAAGTCTTAAATTGAGGCTATCATAATATTCTAAATGGATATTATTATAAAGTCTTAAGTGAAGACTATTATAAAGTCTGCCAAGAAAGCTATAAAAGTTTTTAATGGTGGTTGATTATTAATGCTATAGCTCTATGTAATCTCCACTAGATATCATCTG
>JXCR01106829.1:122552-146504 GCA_002079205.1 Phalaenopsis hybrid cultivar | reverse complement strand
TTCTTCATTAGTTACTCCAAAACCGTAGCCACCATGAATATTTCTGAAATCTTCTACCACTCTACCGACATGTCCATTTAAATCTCCTCCAATAAAAATTCTTTCTTCAAGAGGTATCATTTGTATTAAGTCTTCTAAGTCATTCCAAAATTTATCTTTACTCTGTATCTAAACCTACTTGAGGAGCATAAACACTTATAATCTTAAAAATCTTAGTATCAATGATAATTTTAAGGGCTATGATTCTGTCACCAACTCTATTAATTNTAGTTTGCAAAGTAGTGAGGATGTCTTGTTCCTTATCATCCACTAGCCTTATCCCAATTATATGAGGGTAGACTTATGAATCCTTTTTTTTCATTTGTTGTTTTTTATTGCTTCTTGAGGTATTCAACATATTCTTTATAAATCGCTTTGAACAACTTCTTTCTGCTTTACATTTGGTTTTCCTTTTCTCCTTTCCTAATCATTGACTTAAAATAGATATTCAAAATTTTAGCTTTGATTCTACATGATATAAATGGCGGGTGGGCTACCCATGACAGCATAAAGAAGACAGTAATAGAGGAGTTGATGGATATTATTCAAGAATTTTGATGGAAGATTCACTAAAATCTTCATCGAGAGAACACAAAGTTTTAACTTTTATATTGCATATAAGCAAGACTCGAACATAATTAAACTAAGTTTTTTTTTCTGNAGCATTTGCTACCGGAGGTTATGCAGCTATTCAAAGAGTTTCAAAATGGAATCTTGATTTTGTGGAGCACAGCGAGCAAGGAGACAGGTATCTTTTGTTGCATTTTAAATTTTGCAAAATAAAATAATAGGGCTGAAATATGTAAATAAAAGACATTTATTGTTCATGCTTCTATTTGGTATTTTATCCAAAAATTATCCTTACACGAGCTTTGTGGAAAAATCTTAATGTTTGAAAGAAAATTTTTTTTGCCATTTATGTCATAATTAAGTTGTAAAGATAAGTGCTTAATTACTTCTTCAAAAAGGCCCATAGCTATTGCCTATAATTTTATAAACTTAGAATTATTCAACTCTCTAGTTCAAGTAAAGTGTATTAACGATCAAAATAGGTGGGTATGATATTTTGATCAAATTTTCAATGAAGATTGTGAAAATACGATGATTTTAGTGATCTTAATATCATAAATAATAACAATATATTATTCCCACTTTTATATTAGTAAAATAAAAATTGACGAGACTTCAAAGAAATTGAAGTGTAGAAAAGTAGTAGACATGATGATATTTCAATAGAAATGTGAAAATATTTAGGAAAATCGGGAATTTCTTAGCTGACTAAATTTTTAAATATTATTTTAAAAATTGAAAAGATGCTTGATGAGTAGATAAAGAGTCTATTGATTTCTATTTTTAAAAATTTACAAGAGTGTACAAATTATAGATAAATTAAGTTAATGTATTATACATTATAGTTGAGCGAGAGTAATTGTACATAGGTTATGGCGTGATTCAATAATTTCTCAAAATTAGTTTGGATTCATGCCGGACAATTCTACTATGGAAGCTATACATTTATTAAGAGATGTGATGAAAAAGTATAGAAAGAGTAAGCAGGATCCACAAGATTTTTGTTGATTTAGAAAAAAACATATGATAAAATTCCAAGAGAAGTATTTTAGAGGGTTCTAGAAAAGAGAAGTTTTGATATTGTTTATATTCAAGTTGTTAAAGATATGTAACTAAAGTTATTACTTGTGTTCGAACACATGTTGGATGAACCCAATATTTTCAAATTTCAATTGGATTACATCTGGGATGGCTTTATGCCCATTTCCTTTTTCTTTAGTTAAGATGCTTTTATTGGACATTTATGGGAAGATGTTTTTTGGTGTATTCTTTTTGTTAATGATATCCTTCTTATGGATAAGGCTAGAGAGAGAGTTCAAACATGAATTATGGAGGCCAACTTTAGAGTTTAAAAACTTTCATTTGAATAGATCTAAAACTAAATACATGAAATGCAATTTTAGTAATAATAGATCCAGTGGCATGGTTGTAATGATGGGCAATCAAGTCATTAAAAAGAGTAAACGTTTTAGATATCTCGGGTTTATTGATTAAAGTAATGGTGATACAGATGGGGATGGTATTAGTATAATTCAAGTTGGATGGTTGAAGTGGAGGAATGCATCATGCCTATTGTGTGATAGAAAATTACTGCTTAGACTTAAAGCAAAAATTTATAAGATGATGGTGAGTTCTGCAATGCTTTATAGAGAAGAATGTTGGCCTATAAAAGAGAAACATAAAATTAATTTATGTATTACTGAGATGAGAGCTCGGATGGATAAGTGGTTTTACACAGAAAAAATGCAGAACGAATATATCCGTGGAAGCGTTGGAGTAGCTTTGGTGACAGACAAAATTAAAGAGAGTCGACTTAGATGGTTTGGTCACATTAAATGTTGGCCATAGGAGAGTAAATATTTTAGATTTGACTTTATGCTAAGGAAGGCAGAGGTAGACCTAAAAAGACTTGGGCATGTTGTATAAAAATGATCATAATTTATTAGAATTAATGAAAATGGCACTCAATAGGACACAATGGATAAGAATGATTCATGTAGCCGACCCCACTTAGCACGATAGAGACTTATTGTTGTTGGAATAATTCAGCTCTCATACTTATAAATAAATCAAAGTTCGGATGACAAAATACCAATCAAATTGCCAAAGTTGATATTTTATTGGGATTGCACTTTAAGGTTCCCTTGGCTAGCCATTTGATTTATAAGAAAGATGTTAGAAAATTAAAAGTTTATTTGTAGAGGAAGAAGTAAAATAAGCTTCAAATTTTCCATTACTTGGATTGAAGTATTCTTTTTTCTTTCAAACTAAGGAATTATGATTAAATCTAGATATTAGATAATTTTGAAGATGTATTACAGTGATGTCGGTGTGGTTTTAGTTTTCTTTTGGCCATACAATTCAAGCAAATGAGTATGTTGCATATTAGGATTAAATTATGATATGATTAAGGAGCATCCAAAATGTCTTAACGGAGGTCCAGAAATTCATTCATGTGTTTAATTCCATCTTTAATTTGTTAGGTTATTTTGGTCTGTGTTATCGTTGCTTGTTTACTAAGACTATTGAATGCTTTGTAGTTTGCAAAGTAGTGAGGATGTCTTGTTCCTTATCATCCACTAGCCTTATCCCAATTATATGAGGGTAGAATTATGAATCCTTATTTTTCATTTGTTCTTTTTTATTGCTTCTTGAGGTATTCAACATATTCTTTATAAATCATTTTGAACAACTTCTTTCTGCTTTACATTTGGTTTTTCTTTTCTCCTTTCCTAATCATTGACTTAAAATACAACAACAATAACAACAACAACAACAAAGCCTTAATCCCGCTACGTGGGGTCGGCTACATGAATCCTTTTTCTCCATTGCGTCCTATTTAGTGTCATATTTTCATTTAGTTCTAGTAAATTNCACGATTGAGACTTATTGTTGTTGGAATAATTCAGCTCTCATACTTATAAATAAATCAAAGTTCGGATGACAAAATACCAATCAAAGTGCCAAAGTTGATATTTTATTGGGATTGCACTTTAAGGTTCCCTTGGCTAGCCATTTGATTTATAAGAAAGATGTTAGAAAATTAAAAGTTTATTTGTAGAGGAAGAAGTAAAATAAGCTTCAAATTTTCCATTACTTGGATTGAAGTATTCTTTTTTCTTTCAAACTAAGGAATTATGATTAAATCTAGATGTTAGATAATTTTAAAGATGTATTGCACTGATGTCGGTGTGGTTGNTATGCAGCTATTCAAAGAGTTTCAAAATGGAATCTTGATTTTGTGGAGCACAGTGAGCAAGGAGACAGGTATTTTTTGTTGCATTTTAAATTTTGAAAAATAAAATAATAGGGCTGAAACATGTAAATAAAAGCATTTATTGTTCATGCTTCTATTTGGTATTTTATCCAAAAACTATCCTTACACGAGCTTTGTGGAAAAATCTTAATGTTTGAAAGAAAAATCTTTTTGCCATTTATGTCATAATTAAGTTGTAAAGATAAGTGCTTAATTACTTCTTCAAAAAGGCCCGTAGCTATTGCCTTTAATTTTATAAACTTAGAATTATTTAACTCTCTAGTTCAAGTAAAGCGTATTAATGATGAAATCAAAAAAATAATTTTTTTAGATGAGGATATTCAACATAGGTGGGTATGATATTTTGATCAAATTTTCAATGAAGATTGCGAAAATACGATGATTTTATTGATCTTAATGTCATAAATAATAACAATATTTTATTCCCACTGCTATATTAGTAAAATAAAAATTGACGAGACTTCAAAGAAATTGAAGTGTGCAAAAGTAGTAGACATGATGATATTTCAATAGAATTGTGAAAATATTTAGGAGAACTGGGAATTTCTTAGCTTACTAAATTTTTTAATATTATTTTAAAAACTGAAAAGATGCTTGATGAGTAGAGAAAGATTCTATTGATTCCTATTTTTAAGAATAAAGAGGATTTACAAGAGTGTACAAATTATAGATAAATTAAATTAATGTATCATACATTAAAGTTATGAGCGAGAGTAATTGAACATAGGTTATGACGTGATTCAATAATTTCTCAAAATTAGTTTGGATTCATGCCGGGCAATTCTACTATGGAAGCTATACATTTATTAAGAGATGTGATGAAAAAGTATAGAAAGAGTAAGCAGGATCCACAAGATTTTTGTTGATTTAGAAAAAAACATATGATAAAATTCCAAGAGAAGTATTTTAGAGGGTTCTAGAAAAGAGAAGTTTTGATATTGTTTATGTTCAAGTTGTTAAAGATATGTAACTAAAGTTATTACTTGTGTTCGAACAAATGTTGGATTAACCCAATATTTTCATATTTCAATTGGATTACATCAGGGATGGCTTTAAGCCCATATCCTTTTTCTTTAGTTATGATGCTTTTATTGGACATTTATGGGAAGATGTATTTTGGTGTATTCTTTTTGTTGATGATATCCTTCTTGTGGATAAAACTAGAGAGAGAGTTCAAACATGAATTATGGAGGCCAACTTTAGAGTTTAAAAATTTTCATTTGAATAGATCTAAAACTGAATACATGAAATGCAATTTTAGTAATAATAGATCCAGTAGCGTGGTTGTAACGATGGGCAATCAAGTCATTAAAAAGAGTAAATATTTTAGATATCTTGGGTTTATTGATTAAAGTAATTGTGATACATATGGGGATGGTATTAGTATAATTCAAGTTGGATGGTTGAAGTGGAGGAATGCATCATGCCTATTGTGTGATAGAAAATTACTGCTTAGACTTAAAGCAAAAATTTATAAGATGATGGTGAGTTCTGTAATGCTTTATAGAGCAAAATGTTGGCCTATAAAAGAGAAACATAAAATTAATTTATGTGTTACTGAGATGAGAGCTCGGATGGATAAGTGGTTTTACACAGAAAAAATGCAGAACGAATATATCCGTGGAAGCGTTGGAGTAGCTTTGGTGACAGACAAAATTAAAGAGAGTCGACTTAGATGGTTTGGTCACATTAAATGTTGACCATAGGAGAGTAAATATTTTATATTTGATTTTATGCTAAGGAAGGCAGAGGTAGGCCTAAAAAGACTTGGGCATGTTGTATAAAAATGATCATAATTTATTAGAATTAATGAAAATGACACTCAATAGGACACAATGGATAAAAAATGATTCATGTAGCCAACCCCACTTAACACGATTNGGGCATGTTGTATAAAAATGATCATAATTTATTAGAATTAATGAAAATGGCACTCAATAGGACACAATGGATGATAAAAATGATTCATGTAGCCGACCCCACTTAGCATGATAGAGACTTATTGTTGTTGGAATAATTCATCTTTTCATACTTATAAATAAATCAAAGTTCGGATGACAAAATACCAATCAAAGTGCCAAAGTTGATATTTTATTGGGATTGCACTTTAAGATTCCCTTGGCTAGCCATTTGATTTATAAGAAAGATGTTAGAAAATTAAAAGTTTATTTGTAGAGGAAGAAGTAAAATAAGCTTCAAATTTTCCATTACTTTGATTGAAGTATTCTTTTTTCTTTGAAACTAAGGAATTATGATTAAATCTAGATATTAGATAATTTTAAAGATGTATTACAGTGATGTCGGTGTGGTGTTAGTTTTCTTTTGGCCATACAATTCAAGCAAATGCGTATGTTGCATATTAGGATTAAATTATGATATGATTAAGGACTATCCAAAATGTCCTAACAGAGGTCCAGAAATTCATTCATGTGTTTAATTCCATCGTTAATTTGTTAGGTTATTTTGGTCTGTGTTATCTTTGCTTGTTTACTAAGACTATTGAATGCTTTGTAGTTTGCAAAGTAGTGAGGATGTCTTGTTCCTTATCATCCACTAGCCTTATCCCAATTATATGAGGGTAGATTTATGAATCCTTATTTTTCATTAGTTGTTTTTTATTGCTTGTTGAGGTATTCAACATATTCTTTATAAATCGTTTTGAACAACTTCTTTCTGCTTTACATTTGGTTTTCCTTTTCTCCTTTCCTAATCATTGACTTAAAATAGATATTCAAAATTTTATCTTTGATACTACATGATATAAATGGCGGGTGGGCTACCCATGACAGCATAAAGAAGACATTAATAGAGGGGGTGATGGATATTATTCAAGAATTTTGATGGAAGATTCACTAAAATCTTCATCGAGAGAACGCAAAGTTTTAACTTTTATATTGAATATAAGCAAGACTCGAACATAATTAAACAAAGTCTTTTTTTCTACTACAAAGCTATTATATATTTATGACAACCCATCTATATCTTCATGAAAATAACAAGTTTCGTAAATTTCAGTAAGAGATGGCTACCTCATTTATTTATGTACTCTTGCCTTCATTATTCGATTGGTTGATTGTTGGTTGTTTAATTACTACTTCTTTTTCTAGGTCTCATTCAAACCCATTTGGAAAGTGATTAATCTCATATTAGTGCCTTAATGGTGATTAAAATTTACATTGGTTGCTCTAAATTTGATGAAGACAAAAAAGATCAAAATTTTTTCTCTGTTTTTTTTCTTTTTTTCTTTTTTGCATGGCTGTAGTAAAATTATTAGTTTTCATATTTGGATGATGGTAATTTTATCTTTTGAACAATAATCATATTATTTAACCTCTTTCATTATGTAGATAATGATAATATTATAATTTCTTCTAATTTAGATGATAACTTGATTTTATTCCATGAATGAAATAATATTTCCTGCTAAATTCTCATGAAATTGCTATTTTTATTTTGCATCACACCCTTATGCCATATCGAATTAAGATTCCACTGCCTATCATTCAAAAACTCTTTCATGCAAGCTAGCCAGAGAAATTGTTAGGCACATCCATTAAGGGAAAGAATATCTCACTTGTTGTTCCAATAATAAATATTAACCCAAGCTTTATAACCTATAGCTTTTTCAAGTTCTCAAACACTTGACATGCACAAGATTACAATTTAAAATGTAAACTAAAACCTTCGAACATTTTAGTGGCGACCTGAAGTTATCACCCTGTAAATGCACAAATATACAGTATTTGCTCTAAATAGTTTGCAAAATATAGAAGAAAAATCAAAGCAAATGTTACTTAAGAGATTGAGAAAGAAAGATCACTAAATGGACGAAAGCGGTGATCCATTGCTTTAATGAACACTTGAATTCCTTTAATAATTTTGCANAAGTTTTACGCTGGCTGTCGAACTACCTAACGCAACCCTCCACTTTTCTCATCCGGGCTTGGGACCGGCAACATCATTGACTTAAAATAGATATTCAAAATTTTAGCTTTGATTCTACATGATATAAATGGCGGGTGGGCTACCCATGACAGCATAAAGAAGACATTAATAGAGGAGGTGATGGATATTATTCAAGAATGTTGATGGAAGATTCACTAAAGTCTTCATCAAGAGAACGCAAAGTTTTAACTTTTATATTGCATATAAGCAAGACTCAAACATAATTAAACTAAGTTTTTTTTTCTACTACAAAGCTATTGTATATTTATGACAACCCATCTATATCTTCATGAAAATAATAAGTTTCGTAAATTTCAGTAAGAGATGGCTACCTCAGTTATTTATGTACTCTTGCCTTCATTATTCAATTGGTTGATTGTTGGTTGTTTAATTACTACTTCTTTTTCTAGGTCTCATTCAAACCCATTTGGAAAGTGATTAATCTCATATTAGTGCCTTAATGGCGATTAAAATTTTCATTGATTGCTCTAAATTTGATGAAGACAAAAAAGATCAAAATTTTTTCTCTGTTTTTTTTTTTTTTTTGCATGGCTGTAGTAAAATTATTACTTTTCATATTTGGATGATGGTGATGTAAACTTAATTAATTTTATCTTTGAACAATAATCATATTATTTAACCTCTTTCATTTTGTAGATAATGACAATATTATAATTCCTTCTAATTTAGATGATAACTTGATTTTATTCCATAAATGAAATAATATTTCCTGCTAAATTCACATGAAATTGCCATTTTTATTTTTCATCACACCCTTATGCCATATCGAATTAAGATTCCACTGCCTATCAATCAAAAACTCTTTCATGCAAGCTAGTCAGAGAAATTGTTAGGCACATCCATCNACTCTTGCCTTCATTATTCGATTGGTTGATTGTTGGTTGTTTAATTACTACTTCTTTTTCTAGGTCTCATTCTAACCCATTTGGAAAGTGATTAATCTCATATTAGTGCCTTAATGGTTATTAAAATTTACATTGATTGCTCTAAATTTGATGAAGACAAAAAAGATCAAAATTTTTTCTGTTTTTTTCCTTTTTTTTTTTGCATGGCTGTAGTAAAATTATTAGTTTTCATATTTGGATGATGGTGATGTAAACTTAATTAATTTTATCTTTGAACAATAATTGTATTATTTAACCTCTTTCATTATGTAGATAATGATAATATTATAATTCCTTCTAATTTAGATGATAACTTGATTTTATTCCATAAATGAAATAATATTTCCTGCTAAATTCTCATGAAATTGCCATTTTTATTTTGAATCACACTCTTATGCCATATCGAATTAAGATTCCACTGCCTATCATTCAAAA
Organism: Phalaenopsis hybrid cultivar; assembly: GCA_002079205.1. Classification (NCBI taxonomy): domain Eukaryota; kingdom Viridiplantae; phylum Streptophyta; class Magnoliopsida; order Asparagales; family Orchidaceae; genus Phalaenopsis; species Phalaenopsis hybrid cultivar. The sequence continues at coordinate 137,333 of JXCR01106829.1, read as the reverse complement.
ACTCTTTCATGCAAGCTAGCCAGAGAAATTGTTAGGCACATCCATTAAGGGAAAGGATATCTTACTTGTTCCAATAATAAATATTAACCCAAGCTTTATAACCTATAGCTTTTTCAAGTTCTCAAACACTTGACATGCACAAGATTACAATTTAAAATGTAAACCAAAACCTTCCAACATTTTAGTGGCGACCTGAAGTTATCACCCGGTAAATGCACAAATATACAGCATTTGCTCTAAATAGTTTGCAAAATATAGAAGAAAAATCAAAGCAAATGTCGCTTAAGAGATTGAGAAAGAAAGATCACTAAATGGAGGAATGCGGTGAGCCATTGCTTTGATGAACCCTTGAATTCCTTTAATAATTTTGCAAGCTTAATCTTTCGNTTTGCAAAATATAGAAGAAAAATCAAAGCAAATGTTACTTAAGAGATTGAGAAAGAAAGATCACTAAATGGAGGAAAGCGGTGAGCCATTGCTTTAATGAACACTTGAATTCCCTTAATAATTTTGCATAGAAGCTTAATCTTTCATCTTCTCCTTAATATTTCATCACTTTATAACCAGTAAAACTAGCCATCCTCATGCCAAGCAAGTGATTTTAGAGGTTTCAATTGAACTTTATCGAAACATTTTAATATGCTTTGCCAAGCATAGTAAAGAAAGGGATATCAATTTGATAAATAATGAGATATTTTATTTTATTAAAAACTTGGGAGGTATTTAGTTTGCTCAAAAAAGAATGCATTGTAAAAATAATATATTGTATTTGAAATACTTTGGAGTTATTTGGTTTAGTGTAAAATAAATGTAGGATTTTATATTTTTTTAGTTGGTTTGAAGAAAAATGAATCAATGTAACATACACTCATTAGTAGTGATGACTGTTAAGGGCAGTGGGAAAGTGGGCTGCGATGGTGTGCGGGCAGTCAGAATGGCGATGGTGGTCAGACGATAGATTACTGGCAAGGGGCAGGGGCGGTGGTGGCCAGTAGGCTTTTGACTATGGCGATAGGGGTGTAAACAAGCCGAACACTAGCAAGCTGAGGATCTTTTCGTGTTCAACTCGTCTTTATTAAGACCTGTTTGAAATCAGTCGTGTTCGAATTAGGATTTTTTTTTTTTTGTTTGCTCGATTTTAGCTCGAATTAAATCCAACTTAGCTCGCAAGGCAAAATTTTAACACAAGTCGTGTGAATTTTTCTGTTTTAAATTACTTTAAGGTCGTAAGAAAACTTGCTTAAGAGATGCTAGACTAAATAAATTTTCTTGTTTTCAAAGCTTTTGGGCTGTTCGGCTGTCCCACTCACAAGTGACATTCTTCCCTTCTTTTATATTTTTTTTGTTTGGGTTCTTACTTGCATACCTGGCAATTCCTATGTATTTACATTTCTAACACCGAGACAAAAGTAAATGTGGGCTAANTTTTCAAAGCTTTTGGGCTGTTCGGCTGTCCCACTCGCAAGTGACATTCTTCCCTTTTTTTTATATTTTTTTGTTTGGGTTCTTACTTGCATACCTGGCAATTCCTATGTATTTACATTTCTAGCACCGAGACAAAAGTAAATGTGGGCTAACCAATCGATGCCCATGTATTTACATATCTAACACCTAAATTTTATCGTTTTACATTTATACCACCTAAATCTCATATATATAAATCTATATATATATAGAATAAAATGATATGAATTTAAATTTTAAAATTTTAAAATTTTTAATAATTTTGAGCCAAAACGAGCCGAACACGAAGAAACAAAATTTTGTTCATGTTTGATCGCTTATAAAGCGAGCTCAAAATGATTTTTTGTGTTCGGTTCGCTTGCTTAACGAATGAATCGAACAAGAGCCACTGAACAAACAAAACACGAGTTGTTCGCGAAAGACAAACTTTTTTGATAGCCCTACTTGGCGACATGTGATTTATTTAAAGCAATGTATTTGAAATTCACTCAAAATAATAAATTTCAAATAAATTATGTCTGAACTTGAGAATGAACTCCAAATTCATTGTAATTTTACATTTCTTTTATTCTTCTTCTGACCGAACAGAGAGATTAAGGAGGAATGCAATGTGTTTCTTTTGTGCCAACCAAACAACCCCATAAGGTTTTTAATTTCATAATATATTAAAAGTAAACAACTCAGAATTCAATGAAGTAAGAATGAAAAACAAATTCATTAATATACTATAATCCTCTAATTAATTAGCGTAAACACATATTTAGCCTAGTTAAGCAAATTTAATAAAATAAATGAAATTTTTGGAATCAGTTTAATTTGCTATGATAAGTAAAGCATAATTAAGAAATGCTAGTCAAAATATTATGAAGCTCATATATTTTAATCAAGCAAATAAAAATATAATTAACATAGATATCATATTAAAATAAACTTAGCAAATTTAATAAATAAAACAGAAAAATTTAAATCATAAATTTGTTTAAACGCTAAGTGATCAATCAAATTTATTAAGATGTAGAATTTATCCACATTACGATGAAAAATAAAATAATAAAGCAATTTACATAATTAATAAACATGTTATGTATTGAATAAATGGAANCTTGCATACCTGGCAATTCCTATGTATTTACATTTCTAACACCGAGACAAAAGTAAATGTGGGGCTAACCAATCGATGCCCATGTATTTACATATCTAACACCTAAATTTTATCATTTTACATTTATACCACCTAAATCTCATATATATATATATATAGAATAAAATGATATGAATTTAAATTTTTAAATTTTTAAAATTTTTTAGCCAAAACGAGCCGAGCACGAAGAAACAAAATTTTGTTTATGTTCGATCGCTTATAAAGCGAGCTCAAAATGATTTTTTGTGTTCGGTTTGCTTGCTTAACGAATGAATTGAACAAGAGCCACTGAACAAACAAAACACGAGTTGTTCGCAAAAGACAAACTTTTTTGATAGCCCTACTTGGCGACATGTGATTTATTTAAAGCAATGTATTTGAAATTCACTCAAAATAATAAATTTCAAATAAATTATGTCTGAACTTGAGAATGAATAATTTTACATTTCTTTTATTCTTCTTCTGACCGAACAGAGAGATTTAGGAGGAATGCAATGTGTTTCTTTTGTGCCAACCAAACAACCCCATAAGGTTTATAATTTCATAATATATTAAATTCTAGTAAACAACTCAGAATTCAATGAATTAAGAATGAAAAACAAATTCATTAATATACTATAATCCTCTAATTAATTAGCGTAAACACATATTTAGCCTAGTTAAGCAACTTTAATAAAATAAATGAAATTTTTGGAATCAGTTTAATTTGCTATGATAAGTAAAAGCATAATTAAGAAATGCTAGTCAAAATATTATGAAGCTTATATATTTTAATCAAGCAAATAAAAATATAATTAACATAAATATCATATTAAAATATACTTAGCAAATTTAATAAATAAAACAGAAAACTTTAAATCATTTAAATTTGTTTAACGCTAAGTGATCAATCAAATTTATTAAGATGTAGAATTTATCCATATTACGACGAAAAATAAAATAATAAAGCAATTTACATAATTAATAAACATGTTATTTATTGAGTAAATGGAAAATTTAGTTAATTTAATTCCTAAACTTTATAGAAAAATATAGAATATTTTTCTTTGTATTTTAAAATAGTTATTCAATACTTATAATTGAAATTTTATTTATACTACTTTTGTCCTAATCATACTTATATCCATTGTTAATCCAACACAATCAATTTAAATGAAATAGTATCCTAAAAACAATCACTTGACTAATATAGCTTTGGATCAACCTTTGCACTTGCATCATTCATGAATTTTGTAACTTGTGCATTTCTCTAACTAACCAATGCCCAAACTAGTCTGTTCGATATGATCATTTTCATAGTTAATGCTTAATTGAGTTACTAAAAGAATGCTATTGTTTGGGTTCAATTTTGTTTTTGTTTTTGTTTTGATTTTTCCTTTTGTTTTTAAAAACATATTTGTTTAGTGTACTTTTTTATAATTTTTTTTTTGTTTTTTAAAACAAATTAACATGTTTTTAAATCACTCTAAATAGCTTTTACATGTTTTTAGTGTTTTAAAAAATAATCATACTTTAATAAAATAGCCAAAAATGATTTGTTTCAAATCATAACATAAACAAAATAAGATAAAAATAAAAAGCAAAAATGATCCCAAACAACCTCTTAGTAAATCATTAGATGACACCACACAATTTTTTTGATAATTAAATTATTAATAAACATACAGAAGTCATCAAGGCTGATCGGATCAAGATGTTTAATTTCATTGGCCATTGAAAAGTGCTTTTATTGTGTGAACCAAAACTCAGACATATCAAATGAGTTGGGGTTGGTAAACTTGAAAAAACTATTGTTTACTAATTGTTAGTCTAAAATAGTTATTTTTATTGTTTCATGAATTTTTTTGGCATGCAATTCACGCAAGATATTCACATAACATGTTTTTTTCTAGTATTTAATCATTTAAAGGTTTAACTAGTCCTTTTCATTGGACTTACCTTTTTCTTTTATTTTTATTACATGGGATTTGCTTTAGTTTAAGGAACTTGCAATTCAGGAGTAACATTCTGGAGGCAATTTAGGAGTAACATTTTGTAGTTACACGATGTTAACATCAAAATCTAATCTTATCTATTATGCCCACTATTTGGGGTTAACTTTATGAATCCTCATTCTATAGTTATCCTCACTAAATTTTAAATGAAGTGTTACACCTAGTTCACACAAACTTTCCACATAGTTTCTCTCCAAGCGAACTCTAATCTTTCTTTTTTTTCTTTTCAAATATTTGAACATTAGTTATTCCTCATATTAATGCATATTCTACTCTTCATTTCTATTTATCAAAATCACATCTCTATTTTTGCCAACTTCTTCTTCAATACATACTCCTCTCATCAAACATTTTGTATTTTTAGTCTTAAATATAATTTTCTTTGTTTTGTATTTTTAGTCTTAAATATAATTTTCTTTGTTTTGCCACCCATAAATCTTAATATTCTCTTGTTTTAGTACTCTCAATTTATTTATCCGCAACTTTTCGATGTATCATATATATCACTTATATTCTACTTATTCTAAATTTTTTATCCTTTATTTACTCTCAATTATTTTAATTTTTTACTTATTTCAACAGTCAACCAAAAATATATGTTAAGGTATCTTATTTTGAATATCTTTTGTAATCATTTTTATAATCATGAATTAATGTTTTTCCTTATTGATCATACTATTGTTGTGGATAAAATAAACGTAAATATGCCATAAGGCAAATATGGTGAGAAAGGGTAGAACATGGTCATAGTTGATCATTCTTATGTGTTCAGCTCATAAAACTGTGATTTTTGTAAAATGTTCATATGCTGAAAATTTTTATTTAAATTATCATGGAAAAAGTGTCAACATAGTCCCCTGACTCTTTGTAATGGGCCACTTTAGTCTGAGATTTTATAAAAGTGACAATTTAAAGCCCAAACTCTTTTAATATGGGGTTAAAATAGTTATTTTAGCCCTCATTAAAAGAGTATGTAGACTAATTTAACACTTTTATTAACCCTGGGATTAAGTGACCACATGCAAATAGTCAGCGGACTATTTTGACACTTAACTCGATTGTTATGTGTAGATATATGGAGTTGGCACAAAGGGTTGATGAAGCTATTGGATTCATGGTTGCTGCTGGTCTTACTTCTGATCATCCTATAATGACAACAACAGAATTCTGGACATCACATGAATGTCTCCACCTACCTTATGAGCAAGCACTCACTCGGGAGGATTCAACAACCGGTCTCTACTATGATTGTTCTGCGCATATGTTGTGGGTTGGGGAGCGGACTCGACAACTTGATGGCGCACATGTCGAATTTCTTCGTGGGGTGTGCAATCCTTTGGGCATAAAGGTAAAGTTTTTTCTGTCCAGACTTCTAAAACTGTTAGGGAAATTTACATACATGCCACTCAATTCCTACATTTTTACATATTGAACACCTATACTTCAAGTTTTACTTACATACCATCTTACTCATGCATGAAAAGTTGTATCTCACATTTCAATAGTTAATATGGTGGTATTTTTTATGTGATTTGAAAGATTTGAGTGGTATGAATGTAAAAGGTAAATTTTAGGTGTTAGATATATAAATACATAAAAATTGGATGGCATGTATGTAAATGCTCAGAATTTTTATCGTATTCTCTTTCTCTATCTCAACAAGTCTGTACTAATATCTGTTAGCATTAGCTGTGCCTTTTCGGTGTTCAATGTTGCAAGATAAAAGAAAATAAGGAAATTTACAAACATAACACAATTTTTATGTAACTACATATCTAATACCTAAGTTTGATATTCACATTGATTACTCTTTTGTGTAATATATCTATACATGAAAAGGTGTATTTCATGTTTAAAATGTTTATAATAGTAGTATATTATATGTACTATTGAAGATTTAAGTGTCATGTATTTAAATAGGAAGATTTACATACACACCGTTCAATTTATTTATATTCACTTATCTAACATCTAAACTTTAATTATTACATATATTGCACCTTAATTATGCACGAAAAGGTTTATTTCACTCTTAAAAAATTGAAGTATTGGTATTTTTGATGTGATGTGAAAGATTTGGGTGTAATAAATGTCAAAGTTATGTTTAGGTCTTAGATATGTAAACACATAGGAATTTGGGTGTATAAATGTTGTCATGCGCTATCAAAGTTATTTATTTTTTATTTGAAGCACAGAGTGTAGAGCGAAGTGGCATTTTTATAAACTAAAGTGTAATAGGTTATATGGAACTATTAATGTATAAATATGTTCATACAATTATAAAATATAAAGTACAACTTAATATTTGATATAAAATTAAAAATACGTTGTAAAATATTTGATTTGGAGGTAGACATTGAGGGTAAATCTACAAATTAAGGGTGAATCTTAAAATTTCAAACAATTTTTAATAGTTTGTTGCAATAATTGAAATTTTAAAATTGCAAAAAAATTGTAAATTAACTTTAGCGCTTCAAAGCTCGCTTTACCGAAGCAAACGGGGCGTCACACGCTTCATTTTGCTCGTGAAACACATTTTGAATTGTGTGGTTTGTATGTAAATGTATATGTCATCATAGATTTGATNCAATTATAAAATATAAAGTACAACTTAATATTTGATATAAAATTAAAAATACGTTGTAAAATATTTGATTTGTAGGTAGACATTGAGGGTAAATCTACAAATTAAGGGTGAATCTTAAAATTTANGATTTATAAAATATATATATATATATATATAATTAAGAAAATAACACCAATCGCCGTCAAATTTGATGGATCACACCACTAGGTGACATAATTTATGTTGAAAACCCCTAAAAGAGAAAAAAAAAAACACGGAGAGCCGAAGTAAAATACTTCAATAATAAAAAAGTTGGTTGACAATTAAGCCGAATACAAAAATTTTCAATTCTTACTTGATTCGTCAACTCTCACTCAACCCATGATATGTCATGTGTATTTATAGAATTACAAAATAACATATTTGACATAAATTATTTTTGCTATCAAATATATTAAGCAAGAAATATATTTGGTAGCAAATATCACATATAATATCAATAAATTACACAAGAAATATATTTGGTGGGAAATTTACAGGCATTATACAAATCTCCACATTGCCTTGAAATTACGCCAAAAGTGAAGCTCCAAATTTCATTCCGCTCTCCAAAGTCACATGGGCTCGTCTGCATCGAACATGAATCAATTCCAAGCAACACTTGGACTTGGTTGCTATAAGAAGCTTTTGTCGACATGTCAGTGAGATTCTCCAAATTGTAGATTTTTGCACTATGATTATCACAAAAGACAATCATCTTCATAGTGTCCTCGCTGAACTCTTCATATCACTTCTATTGTAGCAGACAATTTTCTCAGCATGTGATCAATGCCGAACAATGTGTCTTCTAGATACAAATGAACCAAGATATCTTCTATCTTGATTTGTCATAAAGAAAAACTAGTAGACTATTCTAGCTTCTTGATGTCGTACTTCATTGTGGCTAACATTGAGAGGACAACTAATACTGCAATTGACTTCACATACGAAATCAATGATGAACAAGATCAATCTTGCAAGCGATAAGCGTAGCTGGAGTGAAAGAATGAACCTGACTATATGATGTGAGTGCTGAAATCAACGCCTCGATACGAGGCATTTAGATTCCATCAAAAGACCCGTCAAGTCTCGCATGAACTGTAGACGGGGCGGGATCGTGATTCTCATGCGATGCCTCGCGATCCTTCGCGAACCAAAGGTGGGGCGACATATGTAGGAATTTTGGGAAGGGTTTTTATGGATCTGTCTGGCCTTCCCGTCCTTTTCTTTTGTGAAGAAGTTTCTTGGGAGCCTATAGTTTTGTATGTGTNTATATATATATATATATATATATATAATTAAGAAAATAACACCAATCGCCGTCAAATTTGATGGATTACACAACTAGGTGACATAATTTATGTTGAAAACCCCTAAAAGAGAAAAAAAAACACGGAGAGCCGAAGTAAAATACTTCAATAATAAAAAAGTTGGTCGACAATTAAGCCGAATACAAAAATTTTCAATTCTTACTTGATTCGTCAACTCTCACTCAACCCATGATATGTCATGTGTATTTATAGAATTACAAAATAACATATTTGACATAAATTATTTTTGCTATCAAATATATTAAGCAAGAAATATATTTGATAGCAAATATCACATATAATATCAATAAATTACGCAAGAAATATATTTGGTGGGAAATTTATAGGCATTATACAAATCTCCACATTGCCTTGAAATTACGCCAAAAGTGAAGTTCCAAATTTCATTCCGCTCTCCAAAGTCACATGGGCTCGTCTGCATCGAACATGAATCAATTCCAAGCAACACTTGGACTTGGTTGCTATAAGAAGCTTTGTCGACATGTCAGTGAGATTCTCCAAATTGTAGATTTTTGCACTACGATTATCACAAAAGACAATCATCTTCATAGTCTCCTCGCTGAACTCTTCATATCACTTCTATTGTAGCAGACAATTTTCTCAGCATGTGATCAATGCCGAACAATGTGTCTTCTAGATACAACTGAGCCAAGATATCTTCTATCTTGATTTGTCATAAAGAAAAACTAGTAGACTATTCTAGCTTCTCGATGTCGTACTTCATTGTGGCTAACATTGAGAGGACAACTAATACTGCAATTAACTTCACAAACGAAATCAATGATGAACAAGATCAATCTTGCAAGCGATAAGCGTAGCTGGAGTGAAAGAATGAACCTGACTATATGATGTGGGTGCTGAAATCAACGCCTCGATACGGGGCATTTAGATTCCATCAAAAGACCCGTCAAGTCTTGCATAAACTGTAGACGGGGCGGGATCGTGATTCTCATGCGATGTCCCGCGATCCTTCGCGAACCAAAGGTGGGGCGACATATGTAGGAATTTTGGGAAGTGTTTTTATGGATCTTTCTGGCCTTCCCGTCCTTTTCTTTTGTGAAGAAGTTTCTTGGGAGCCTATAGTCTTGTATGTGTGGGAGTCAGTAGTGTTTGTGTTTGTTCTCAGATTCCTGTGTGGAGTTCTTTCCCCTTTGTGGATTGTATCTGAGGAGGTGGTGGTGCTTTGATTGTATCCTCTTCGAGATGATGATTGTATCCATCCTTTTTTACCTTCCTCAAACCTTCTCCTTCCCACTTCTCAACCATCAAACTCTCCTTCCGTCACCCCGACACCCAGCCATTCCCCCTTTTTGTGGGTTACTACATTTGTCCCTCCTCTCTAACTCCTTTCTACATCTCCGAACCACCGCACTACTGCTGCCGACTCACTACAACCCTTCCCACTTGCTGTCCATATAGTTCTGCACCTTCCCATCGCTACCACCGACCTCCCGTGGTTGCCGTCATCCTNGACACCCAGCCATTCCCCCTTTTTGTGGGTTACTACATTTGTCCCTCCTCTCTAACTCCTTTCTACATCTCCCAACCACCGCACTACTACTGTCGACTCACTACAACCCTTCCCACGTGCTGTCCATATAGTTCTGCACCTTCCCATCGCTACCACCGACCTCCTGTGGTTGCCGTCATCCCTATCCCTCTAGCCGAACTCCATTGGGATACATTTAGGAGTGTTTGGTTGTGTTGTTTTATGTTTTGTGTTATTTTCATTCAAGTCATGTTGTAACCCTATTTTATTATTCAGTTTGCTTTTGTGTTTCCTCTGTTTTTACTATTAGTTCCGGTATCATTTGCTATCAAAGCTAGGTCAACCCTAATCCCATCATAGGGTTTTCTGGCATCTGACCCTACCCAATCCAACTCTATCAAATTTTTTTCCTTCCGGTTCCCAAGTCTAGGCATGCCACCATGAAGAGATACATCAGGCTCTACACGAGAAGATATCAAACGAGAAAATGTCGCCTGCAACGGAGACTAGCCGAGTTGGATGACGGAAACAAGAGATTACCTTAGACTATGATCGAGAAAGTAGAGGGGAAGAAAAGGATGAGGATCTGAATCTGTTCCACAATAAAGATCACAGTGATGAAAATTATTGACCGCATCGTCCTGGTATCCAATATCAAAAGCGGCCGAGAGAAGAGTTCCCTTATGAATGTCAGCGAGACTTTGACATCAAGATCTCCCATAATTTGATGGAGGTATGGATCCCGATGAGTTTATCAACTGGCTGCAATCAGTTAAACGGATTTTCAAATATAAAAATATATCATCGGACAAACGAGTCAAGCTAGCTGCCATTAAATTAAATAAAAATGCCTCCTTATGCTAGGAAAATCTATAAAAATAGTTGAAGAAAGAAGACATCGAGAAGATAACTAAGTGGGAGAAGATAGAAGAAGACGATGCAGAAAAAGTAATTCCCACCCCGCTAGTGTCGGGACATGTTTTTGAAAATCCACAACTTACAACAAAATGATCTTTCAGTTGCGGAGTTCACAACTCAATTCGATCACTTGCAGATGAAGAAGGCAGCCAAATATCTCGAGGGTCTTAAACCGGCCATCAATAATGTGGTATAGTTGCAGTTATACTGGATACTAGGAGATGTCCATACTTCAGCCTTGAAGGTTGAAAGACAACTTAAGCATAACCAACAACAATCAACTTTCCGGCAACAACCTTTACGTAGGCTGTCACCTACAATTACCACAACTGTAGGGATATCCTGAGAGATACTGACAAGCTCAGATAGGGGAATGACAGTACGGGTTAAAGTGGGAAGAAATAGAAGGGTAGCTCCTCCACCATGGAACCAGTCAGGAAGTGCTATCGATGCCATGACTACGACTTTCTAGCCTCCAGCTGCCCCATGAGCAGATTAGTCACACTCACAGATTAAGGCGCCACAGGAAGAGATGGGCGACGAGGAGATAGCTGAGGAACACGATGAAGAGTATCAGCTTCCCCCCAAAAAGTATGCAATTTAATCATCGACAGTGGAAGCAACAAGAGCATGATATGGACACAGATAGTAGCGAAATTGGGACTTGCAACTTTAAGTCATTCTCAGCCGTATTCACTGACATGGCTGAAGGAGAATCGAGTCAACATCGACTGAAGATGCTTGATAGAGTTTTCGATCGGAGGCTAGTTACAGGACCAGGTGTGGTGTGACGTGGTTCTCATGGATGCTTGCCACTTTTTGTTGGGATGACCATAGTAGTTTAACCAGAGGATTCAACATGACAGATATAGAAACACATATTCTATCACCAAGAATGGGAATCACATCACCCTCCTTCCTTCGATAGAGCTCAAGGTCACATGATCCCTTATCAGCAGAGCAGGGCCAGTGGGCCAGTTTTAGTAATGACACCAGACGAGAGCACCGAGATACCCGCCCCATATACAGGACAAATACGACCGAGGTTAGGTCAGATTGATTTTATACCAGCAGCACCATCACAGTGCAAGAAGGGACATATTACTCTCATTGCAATCCCGTTTGAACCGATTGTGGATTACCTTGGGAAGATTCAATAGTCTAAGCGTGGTCCACAGCCTCACGAGGACATACGATATGGACATTGACTTGCAAGCTCGGGAAGACCCTCAAATACCTCGAGTGACAATGCAGTCATCAGTGGGATCTAGGGTGGCTGACGACGAAACGGAAGCTTCGACCTATGAAGTTGAAGCTCTCCCAACCCCAGGAAACTAATACGTGTGCTAAAATCAACGCTCGAGTTCGGTCGCTAACTGCACCCCAATAAGGGGCGCTTTGATTTTGCGGGCCAGAAGATCCGCAAAGTCTCGCGGGAATTGTATGCAGGGCGAGATTGCGATTCTCACGCAATGTCCAGCGGTCCTTCGCAAACCAGGGGGACGACGCCTGTAGGAATTTTGGGAAGGGTTTTTCTANGCTTCGACCTATGAAGTTGAAGCTCTCCCAACCCCAGGAAACTAATACGTGTGCTAAAATCAACGCTCGAGTCCGGTCGCTAACTGCACCCCAATAAGGGGCGCTTTGATTTTGCGGGCCAGAAGACCCGCAAAGTCTCGCGGGAATTGTATGCAGGGCGGGATTGCGATTCTCACTCAATGTCTAGCGGTCCTTCACAAACCAGGGGGACGACGCCTGTAGGAATTTTGGGAAGGGTTTTTCTAGATCCCTCTCGTCTTGCCATCTCTTTCTTTTGTGTAGAAGTTTCTTGGGAGTCTATAAATTGTTGGTCTTGTGTGTGTGAGAGTCAGTAGTGTTTGTATTTGTTCTCAGATTCATGTATGAAGTTTTTTTCCCTTTGTGGGCTGTATCTGAGGAAGTGATGGTGTTTCATCTGTATTCTCTCTGAGGTGGTGATTGTAACTCTCTTTTTATCTTCCCCAAACCTTTTCCTCCCCGCTCCTTGGCCGCCGAACTCTCCCTCCATCACCTCGACACCTAGTCATTCTCCCTTTCCACAGGTTATTACTGTTGTCGTGCCTCTCTAACTTCTTTTAGCTTCTTCCCAACCACCACACTACCACTGCCGACCACCCACAAGCCTTCCCACTTGCTGTCCATACAATTCTGCACATTCCCTTCGCTACCACCACCTCCCATGGTTGTCGTCATCACTCCCAATCATCCCTATCANCCACCACACTACCACTGCCGACCACCCACAAGCCTTCCCACTTGCTGTCCATACAATTCTGCACATTCCCTTTGCTACCACCACCTCCCATGGTTGTCGTCATCCCTCCCAATCATCCCTATCGCTTTAGTCGACCTCCACCGCCCATTGGGATACATTTATGAGTGTTTGCTTGTGTCATTTTATATTGTGTTGTTATTTTCGTTCAAGTCAAGTTGTAACTTTATTTTAATATTAATAATAGTTTATTTTTGTGTTTCCACTGCTTTTCCTACTAGTTTCGGCATTTTCCTATTAGTTCCGTACGACTTTAATATTACTTACTAAGAAAATAACATCATTCGTTGTTAAGTAAGATTGATCACACAACCAGAAGACAGAATTTATATGGAAAATCTTGTAAATGGGAAATAACCACGGGAGAGTTGGAGCATAATGCTTTACTAATAAGAAAGGTTATCGTCCATTAAGTTGAATACAAAACTTCTCAGTTTCTTACTTAATTCCTCACCTCTCACTCAACTCATGACATGCAATGGATATTTAAAAAGTTACAAAGGAAAATATTTAACAGAAAATATATTTTGTATCAAATATNTAACTTTATTTTAATATTAATAATAGTTTATTTTTGTGTTTCCACTGCTTTTCCTACTAGTTTCGGCATTTTTCCTATTAGTTCCGGTACGACTTTAATATTACTTACTAAGAAAATAACATAATTCGTTGTTAAGTAAGATTGATCACACAACCAGAAGACAGAATTTATATGGAAAATCCTGTAAATGGGAAATAACTACGGGAGAGTTGGAGCATAATGCTTTACTAATAAGAAAGGTTATCGTCAATTAAGTTGAATACAAAACTTCTCAGTTTCTTACTTAATTCCTCACCTCTCACTCAACTCATGACATGCAATGGATATTTAAAAAGTTACAAAAGAAAATATTTAACAGAAAACATATTTTGTATCAAATATATTAAGGGGGTGTTTGGTAACATGTTTTTAACAGGATTTACAACTGGATTTAACTTAAATCTAGCCAAACACAAAAAACTGGAAAGTTAAATTCGGTGCTCCATTAAATCCATTGTTGCTCTTCATTTCAACGTAAATTTGGATATCTGTTTCGACGTAAATCCGGATTTGTTAAATCTAACCCGTATGTAGATTTAACGGATTTAGCTTAGGAAGAACACAATTGCGTGTCGGTCAACTTTTTCGATAGAGATAGATTTGAAAATATGAATATGAAAATATAATTTTTTGAGATTTAATTTAAGTATAAGAAATATATAGTTTAGGTTTTGAAAGTAGTATGTTTTAAAATGAGACCAAATAGATCTCATTCATCCAATAGTTTGCATAATCGTGCCTGACACCCTGAATACTACACATTCCAAGAGAAAAGTGTAGACCCCGATAATAGGCCCAATTCTGCAAACTAAGAGATTTGTGACATCCATTTGGTCTGCGAACCTTTTATATATGACCGACAAATTCCCCTATTTAATATAAAGATTAAATAGGGTTTATTTTACCTGGGTTCCAAGTTCCCTATAAAGGCAAGCCCCTATAGTTAAT
>JXCR01106829.1:69113-107019 GCA_002079205.1 Phalaenopsis hybrid cultivar | reverse complement strand
ATATATATGTGTATAAGAGAGAGATATATATATATATATATATATATATATATATATATATAGGAAATTTACATGCCTAGCACATAATTCCAATATATTTATCTATCTCACATCTAAACCTTCATATTTAAATATATAGCACATTAATGCTTTAAATTTATGCATGAAATATTACATTTATGAAACGTTATAAATAAGTTTTCCAATTCAAAAACGAAAGGCCGAGAATTGTCCTAACAGGATATTCGAATTCTGTCGCTTGTGGCAACCCCGCGAGGGTAGATCCGTCATTCCGCTGAAAATATTCCCCGCTCGCCTCACCGTTCCCTCCAACCAGACAGCCTAAATCGGTGAAGACAGAAAAAGGAGGACGACGAAGATTAGATAACTGCAACGCCGGCAGAGGTTATCTCTCTTCTCCTCAAAACCTCTAACCTTAACCGGAGCATTCGCCGGCGATCTCCCCGAATTCTCGATGGCAGCTCCCACCCTCACAGCCAGCCTCAATCCCGCTGCAAACGCCTCCCGTCTGCTGCCTGCCACTCCTATAAAGGATGAATACCCAAAAATCTTTGGTTATANCCTCTCGCTGCACCGTTCCCTCCAACCAGACAGCCTAACTCGGTGAAGACAGAAAAAGAAGACGACGAAGATTGGATAACTGTAACGACGGCGGAGGTTATCTCTCTTCTCCCCAAAGCCTCTAACCTTAACCGGAGCATTCGCCGGCGATCTCCCCGAGTTCTCGATGGCAGCTCCCAGTCTCGCAGCCGGCCTCAATCCCGCTGCAAACGCCTATCGTCTGCTGCCGGCCACTTTTATAAAGGATGAATACCCAAAATTTTTTTGTTATGCTATGATTCCCGTATCTAAGGGCGTACGAGCGCGGGCTATGGCCTCTACTTGGTCTCCAGGTAGCTGGAAATCGAAGAAGGCGCTCCAGATTCCAACGTACCCCGAACCGGCGGAGCTGGAATCCGTCCTCCGGGATTTGGAGACGTATCCGCCGCTTGTTTTTGCAGGCGAGGCAAGGAATCTTGAAGAAAGATTGAGTGAGGCGGCCATGGGGAGGGCGTTCCTTCTCCAGGGCGGCGATTGTGCCGAGAGCTTCAAGGAATTTAACGCCAATAACATCAGGGATACATTTAGGGTTTTGTTGCAGATGGGAGTGGTGTTAACATTTGGAGGACAGATGCCCATCATAAAGGTTCGTGATTCTTGGCCTTTTTTTTTCTCTGTCTTTATGAAGTTTTTGATAACATTTATCTAGCAAAAAATTTCCACCGACTTTCTAGTCTTTGACTTGTCACCCTTGCGAGTGATCTTTTGTTTATTCTTGTAGAGAAATATATCAAAAAAAGTAATTTTTATTTAATCGTTTTTCTGGTTACTTTCCCTGTTGTATGCTACTATTGATCTCAGGGGAATTTTGTTTTTTTAAAAACTACTTCAGTTTACCCATTTTGCCAAAAAAAAAAAAAAGATTTTTTTTTTTTGAAGTTTTGTATTGCATCCCAAACATTCAACATGGGTTGTTGAGGGCCCATGCATTTCTGTATCCATTTCATTCTTGAAAGGTTTCTAGCAAATCAAATATTAGTACATGCTTTAGTAGCCCAAGTATTCTTTATGGGGATTGAGCAACCCATGCAATGACATTTTTGGAGTCTAATTTTATTAATTATCTTAGATGAGATTTGATTTTATTTTGACATGATTGGTGGTTACTATGAAATTCAAATAAGAGGCTATCAAAAAAGTTTTACATAGAGGCTACTAAACTGTCCTAAATGAAGGCTTTTAGTAAGTCCTAAATATAGGCTAGCATAAAAGCATATGGCATAAACTATTAAAGTCTTTAGTGATATTTGATAATTAATGTTAGAAGGTGAAAATTTCACTATACAAACTCATAATCCTCACTTAGTTTAGTATCTACTAGAAAATAACTAAGAGATGAGATAAAGAGGAAGTGATAAGAGGCATCATCCAAAAAATAAAAGANCTTTAGTGATATTTGATAATTAATGTTAGAAGGTGAAAATTTCACTATACAAACTCATAATCCTCACTTAGTATAGTATCTATTAGAAAATAACTAAGAGATGAGATAAAGAGGAAGTGATAAGAGGTATCATCCAAAAAATAAAAGGATAAATTTTTCAGGGGCTTGCAATGGGAGTTTTTTGGCTTCTTCAAGGAAGAAGAAGTCTTGTTTTAATTTTTGCAGTTGGTGACTGCATTTTCTCTTTGACAGATAAAGTGATATCTAGCTTCGTCCACATCTTTAATTTTTTTCTTAAGTATTATTCTTCATGTAACTTTTTTGAAGTTGAGTGGATCATTTGATCTCTGTGTGGTTATGGATAAATTTTTATGTAAATCAAACAACATGAATTTCAGCTTTCTCTTTTATTAGTTTTTATATTTCTTTTACAAGAACTTTGTGATTCATTTTTTAGATTGAGAGCATTCTTCTTCCTAACATTTCGTTTCTAAGCAAGGTTATAAAAAGTGCGGTGACTATAAAGTTCAATATTAAAATGTTTGATAGCTCAAAAAGTTTCAGCCTTTAAAGAATCAAGATACGTGGCATATTTGTCCAACTTAAGCTTATAAAAGCATGCATGAGGGTATAATAAGATCCATCNAGATTTACATGAAGAACTTTAAAAATAAAAGGGTGAAAGAAAGCATTAAATACATAAAGAAAATGCATACCTATTGAAGATTCAGATTTTAATAAATAAATTCTAAAATACTGCAAGTGTTAATATAAAAAACTACAAGGCTTAAAAGCTTAAATTATATATAATATATATAATATTTGTTGAGAAAGAGTTAATTACAATACATACAACAAAGTGCTGAAGCTAACAATAGAACAAAACTAAATTCTAAAAATAAAAATAGTTTTACACATTATAGTTTCACATTACAACATAATAACAGAGTCTCAACAATTTCACAAAACAAACAATACAATCACAATGTACAACATGAACAAACAACAAATTAAAAAATCGCCAGTTATCATCTTCTTCATCATTAACATCTAACTTCTGCTAAAGATATGGAGTATATATAAACAGGGTGAATAGGGAATTGAACTGTATGAACACCCCTCAGGTATTTCACTAAAGCATCATAATAAGCAGCATCATATTCAAACTTCTGGCCAATCAAATCATCTGTATGAGTATTTCTAACCTCCATGTTCTGCATCTTATGATTCATCCTCAAAATATCTCCCCGTTGAATCATCATCTGGTCCAACAACTCCCTGTTACTAGGGTCACTTGAAGTAGGCTCACTAATTATAAGGATTCTAGAAGTAGAAGGAATATCTCTGACCTTACTTCCAGATCTCCAATCAACATGGGACTCATAAGTCTTAATGTTTGCAGGCCCAATCGGTCTCTGAGGCTCAATCATCTTCTCATCAAGTGTTAAATCAACTGCTGCATGCTCACAAAGTGTGTAAATGAGAGCAGGGTGTGCCAATCCACCAGTGGTCTCTCCCAGAGCAATAGATCGAGCGTTCATATAAATGATAGAGACTACAATTATATCCATCACTTGCTGAATACAGTAGATCAGGATGGCTCTATCCTTTGTCACTGCATTATGATGGTTTGTTGGAATCATCCTCCAATAAATAAAATAATGTCAGAACTTAGATACTACATTTAACATAGAAAGAGCAAAGTTGACTTTAACTCCATTCTTTACTTTCCAAACCCCTTTCTCACCAGTCAGAAAAGAAATAACCTCATCTAAGGTCTCATTTGTAGCAGGGAATGAATGATACTGACATCTATAAACATCTTCTAACTGATAAACGCATTTTTTTTTCTTGGAGTAAACTCCACCCTTTTTCCTTGAACAAAAACAAAATCATCAGAAGCCTTCAGAAAGTTGGCATAAAATTCCATAACTATCTCAGCTATCGCATCAGCAGTAAAATAGCAAAAATTTTTCCACTGTCGAGTGATAATCAATCATTCAATTTCTCCTCCCAAATTCTTGAAACCTCGATCCAGAATCACTTTCTTTTTTTCTCGAAGATTTTGAAATCAAGCACTAGCTTTAAAGCTAACAAACTTTAGCTCGTCATATTCTATTTTTTGTTTGCTCGATCTAGGTGACATAGGAAATCTAGAAAAATTTGATAAAAATTTGAATAAATTCTAAAATTCCAAAAATCAAAATGTACAGCACTTAAAACTTAAATCCACTAAGTAAAAGTTTTTCACCAAAAAATTTACTAAAAATCTCTCAAGAAAAAATAAAACTTTAGGATCTAGGCAATGTGAGAAAATTCTTTGGTGAAAATAAAAAATTTTTACTTTAAAGTGTATCTCTTACCTAGAAAAATGAAATTTGAAGTCCCTTTGCCTCTAAAGCACCTCAAATCCACCCAAAATCAAGCCCTAGGTGTCAAAACCGAAGGTTGAAGGTGACTTTAGGGGGAAAAATGGAGGTTCTGTGGTGAAATTTGCGAATTAAAGGGTTATTACTTCTCTCGGGTCGAAGGCGCGGTCGGCGCCCATGGCAGCATCGTCGGCGCTGAAAACCCGAAATTCAATATTTTGATTTTTTCAAAATTTCAATTTCCTTTTAATTTACTCCAAAGTTTTTTAGTATTTTTAAACACAAATTTTTATTTAACAATACTTCAAAAATAAACATTCACAAACATTCATTTTCACAAACAATAACAAACTAATTTTTATATATGTAAATACACTTTCTTACAAACACGTTTCACAAATCACACATTCACACCTAGTAAGCAAACTAATTATAAATCAGTGTCGAAATCAAGCCACAATACTAAATGCTGACACAAAATTATACACATAATCAAAGTACAGAACTTTAAAGCAAAAATAAATCAAATGAAATCAAATTTAATCCACACAATTACATCAAATACATAAATATTCTTAAGCAAGTAGAGAATCCAAATTCTTCAATCATTTTGCTTCATCTTCAGTGCTTTCACCTCCTTTAATATCTCCCATGGATTGGTAATCAACATATAGGTTGTAGAAGGATCGGTACTGGAATTGATCTCTAGAATTTTCTTTGATCTACCCATTTTCTTTAACCATCCAAATGAATTCAGCTTCAAAAGTTCCAATATGATCAAAATTTTCTTTCATTCTCCAATCAAGGTGATCAAAAAGGTAATTAAGATCTCCCACTGCATTCATAATACTCTGAAGTTTCCTTTCAATTTTCTTCAATTTCTTCTCCAAAGTAAGCAAACTTCCTACTGTTTGTGGTATTAATGGAGTTGAAGCATGTTAAGAATGATCCATAATAGCATTTAGTGCTTCATTTTCATTACCAACATATTGATCATCAATAGGGATCATGGGCCCCCGTGGTAGTAAAGCTTATTCCCAACTTTCATATGGCACTTGAGATTGACTGTAAATCAGAAAAATTGTAGAAGGACACCCAAGTCCATAAATTGGCCCATCCATAATGATACCCATAATTGATTTAAATATGATTAATCCTATATCAATAGGTTTTTCCATTTGAATACAGTAGTTTAAAATAGCACTTTCCTTGGTGACTCTACTAATCTTCATAGTAGGGAGTAATTTTACAAAAATAAAGAAATGACATTGCTTCAAAATTGGATTAAGTGATGAAGCAGGAAAACTAATATATCCTTCATCTCGTACTTCCCACTTATCACTTTCATCCGTCAAAAAATTATAATCATCTTGCAGCAAATCTCGCGTAGGAATGAAATTTGTATAACGAACGATTGGAACATTTTTTTATCTTATACAATTCATTAATTCTCGCAGGAGTAAATGGTATAGCCTTACCTCGTACGAAGACAACTCCTTGAGTAATTACATGTAAATTTACATGGAACTCTTTCACTACAAACACAACAACAATAGTGGTAGTGTAACACAGAACTTCCTATTGCTTTTGCAAAATGATCTTATCAACCAGAGCAGTTGGATTGGTCAATCTATGATTAACAAATCCTCTCTCCTTGATCAATCTCTTCTTCATAATAACTTATCGTATAATCTCTGCACGTCAAAACTAATAAACTTTGTTCTATTAAAAACTCCATACCTTGAAGTATTTCTAGAATTGGAAGCCATGAAATCCAAAACAAGGAAGTTTCTAGGCGTCCTATGAAGTTTTTAGGACTTTAAATACACCTCTCGACGGTTATTATGGAGTGAAATTCCGCCAAAGTATGCCAAAAGTGGTATGAACCGTCAAACCGCTCTCGACACCATGCACTTTGGATTGGATCTGCCGGCATTGAGGATCATTTTCTTCGGCACCTTCAGCGCTCATTCTGACGTCGTCGGCGCCAGTGGCCAAAATTTTGTGACTTTTATTTTTCATCCAATTTAATTCCAACTTTTTATCCAATGCCAATATTTGACTTAATTTATAATAAATGTAACTGTCTAGAATTATTATCAACTAATATATATAACACTTATCAAACAAAATAGTAAACATCAACATATATGTATGAGTTGCCTCCCATAAAGCGTTTGGTTAAATGTCGTCAGCCCGACACACCATTTGTTTAGTGGGTTGGCTTAACATCAAAACTTCTCTAAATTGAGGAATGTGCCCTTCATAATAATGTTTCAGACGATGCCCAATAACTTTAAATACCTTTCCAGTGTTAGGATCTTTAGTAATAACAGTTCCATAATGATAAACTTTAATCACTTTAAATGGTCCTAACCTTTTGGATTTCAGTTTTTTTGGAAACAATCTCAATCTTGTATTATATTATAGAACTTGTCCAGGTTCAAATCTCTTCTGAATAATCTTTCAATCATGTCATATTGTCATTTTCTCTTTATAGATTTTTGCATTATCATATGTTTCATTTCTTATTTCCTCAAGTTCATTGAGTTGCAATAATCTTTTCTCACCAGCAAATTTTAGATTAAAATTAAATTTCTTAATAGTCCAAAATGCTTTATGCACTAAATCTACTGGTAAGTGACATGTTTTTCTAAATATCAGTCTGTATGGGGACATTCCTATAGGAGTCTTATAAGCAGTTCTATATGCCCATGATGCAGTATCTAATCTAGCAGACCAATTCAATTTATAAGGATTTACAGCTTTTTCTAAAATATGTTTAATTTCACGATTTGATATCTTTGCTAGACCGCTAGTCTGAGGATGATAAACAGTAGAGAATCTAAGCATAATATCATTTTTTTAATTAATTTTTCGATTCTCTTATTCATAAAATGAGATCCTCCATCAGTAATAATTACTCTCAGCATTCTATATCTTCTAAAATTATTTTTAATCAAAAATTTAAAAACTCTCCAAGCATCACATCTGGGTACAACAATAACTTCAATCCATTTAGACATATGATCAACAACAAGTAATATATTTAAGTTTCCAAATGAGGGCATAAATGGTTCCATAAAATCTAATCCCCACACATGAAAAATTTCAACTTTCAATGTGTAATGTAGAGGCATTTCATTTCTTCTAGAAATATTTTTTACTCGTTGACATCTATCAAACATTTTAATATAATCATTAACATCTTTAAAAATAGTAGGCCAATAAAATTCAGCTTGTAAAATCTTATATGCAGTTCTATTTGTTCCAAAATGTCCTCCATATTCAGAATCATGGCATCTTTCAATAATCTTTTGAGTTTCTTTGTAAGGCACACATCTTCTAATAATTAGATCTTTACATTTTTTTATATAAATATGGGTCATCCCAAAAATATACTTTTGAATCATATAAAAATTTCCTTAATTATGGATTTTTCATATCAGGTGGTTAAATATCACTTACAATATAATTCACTATATCAGCATACCACGGCACATCCATTTCATCAATACTATATAACTGTTCATCAGGGAAATTTTATAAAATTTTATTTTCAAAATTAGTTAATATTTCTATTTCTATCCTAGGTAAATGATTAGTTATTTTATTATCATTTCCCTTTCTATTAATCACAATAAAATCAAACTCTTGCAATAGAAGTGTCCATCTAATTAATCTTAATTTAACATCCTTCTTTTGCATTAAGTATTTAATAGCAACATGATATGTATGCACTATACATTTAGTTCCAATTAAATAAGGTATAAATTTATCAAAGGCATAAACAATAGTTAATAACTATCTTTCAGTAGTAGTATAATTAATTTGAGAATCATTTAGAGTTTTACTAGCATTATATATAACTTTAAAAACTTTGTCGTGCCTTTGTTCTAATACAACCATAATAGCATAATCACTAGCTTCGTATATTATTTCAAAGGCTTTTTCCCAGTCAGGTGGTACTATTATAGGTGTAATGACTAATTTTGTCTATAATAATTCAAATACTTTTATGCATTCCCTATCAAAATAAAATTTCTTATCTTTTTCTAAAAGTTGGCATAGCGGCTTAGTAATTTTTGAAAAAGTTTTATGTAGCGCCTGTAACTACCAGCATATCCTAGAAAACTTCTCACCCCTTTATCATTAGTAGGTGGTGGTAATTTTTCTATAACTTGGATTTTTACAAGATCTACCTCCATTTCTTTTTCAAAAATTTTATGCCCAAGCACAATACCTCCTGCAACCATAAATTGACATTTTTCCAAATTTAATACTATGTTGACTTTTTCACGTACTTCCAAAACTTTCTCTAAATTATTAAGACATAACTCAAATGAAGTCCCAAATACAAAAAAATCATCCATAAACACTTTCATTTCATGTTCTATAAAATTGCTAAAAATTGACACCATGCATCTTTGAAATGTTGCTGGTGCATTGCATTGTCCAAAAGGCATTCTACGAAAAGCAAATGTTCCTTATGGGCTTATAAATGTTGTTTTCTCTTGTTCTTTTAAAGCAGTTGGAATTTTATGATAGCCGGTATATCCATCTAAAAAGCAATAATATTTATTCTCAGCCAATCTATCCAACGTTTGGTCTAAAAAGGGGAAAGGAAAGGGATCTTTTTTGGTGGCCATATTTAATTTTCTATAGTTAATACAAATTCGCCAACCAGTAACTTATCTTGTTGATATTAATTCATTTTTCTTCTTTTCTTCAATAGCCACTCCTCCTTTCTTTGGAGCAGAGTGAATTGGGTTTACCCAAGCAATATTTGAAACAGGATATATAAATCTAGCATCTAACCATTTTAAAATCACTTTTTGAACAACTTCTTTCATTATTAGGTTTAATCTTCTCTAAGGATCGGCTTTAGATTCATATTGTTCATCTAATAAAATTCTGTGCATACAAATTGAAGGATTAATTCCTTTAATATCTACTAAAGTCCATCCAAAAGCCTTTTATACTTTTTCAGCATTTCTATCAACTTTTGTTCTTGAATTTCAGTTAACTCAGAAGATATAATAACAGACAATGTAGATGACTCTCCTAAAAATACATACTTTAAATGGGCAGGTAATAACTTTAATTCATGTTTACGTGGTTTAATATTTGAAGGAATAAGATTTTTACTATCATTTTCCAACAAGTCTTACGTTTCAAATTTGCCCTTAATATAATCCAAATCTTCTCCGTTTATTTCATCTTCATTCTCAAAAGTTTCTCCATGCTTTAATTTATCTTAACACTAATTCTTAAACTTTTCATTACTCAGATAATCAGCTACTTCCATCCTAAAATATTCATTATCTTTTTATAGTTTAGGATATTTCATAGCTTTTGTTATATTTAATTTTACTTCTTAATCATTAACTCTCATTATTAATTATTCTTTTTGCACATCTATTATAACTCTTCCTGTTGCAAGAAATGGTCTCTCTAAAATAATAAGAATCTCTTTATCTTACTCTATATCCAATACTATAAAGTTTATAGGGAAAACAAATTTTTTCACTTTTACTAGTACATCCTCTATAACTCATTTTGGATAAGTTATTAATTGATCAGCTAACTAAAGAGTTATAGTAATAGTGGAAATTTCTCCTAAATCAAAATATTTAAAAATCGATCAGGGCATAACATTGATACTCGCTCCTAAATCACATAAAGCTTTTCCATAAAACTTTTCACCAATTGCACAAGGTATTGTAAAACTACCAGGATCTTTTAATTTTTCAGGAAGCTTTTTCTGAATAGTAGCACTACACTCTTCACTGAGTGCAACAGTCTTATGATCTGTAAACTTCTTTTTCTTATTTAGTACATCTTTCATAAATTTTACATAACTTGGCATTTGTTCCAAAGCTTCAATAAAAGGAATATTTATTGTTAATTTCTTAAGGATTTCAAAAAATTTTGTAAATTGTTTCTCTTTATTTTTCTGCTTCAGTTTTTGAGGAAATGGAGGTAATTGTTTTTCTAAAGGAACCTGTGTTTGTTCATTTTCATGTTGATCTTTTTTCATTTCTTCCTTCACTTCATCAACTTCAGTTTCTCTTTGGATCCCTGTTTCAACTTCTTTTCCACTTTGTAATTGAATAGATTTAATGTGCTCTTTATTTTGATCTTTTGGATTAACTTCCACAGTACTCGACAGAATTTCAGAATGTCTGTTACTAAGTTCAGTAGCAATATGTCCTAATTGATATTCAATATTTTTAATAATAGCCCCTTGATTTTGTGTTTGATTTTCCATATTCAACATCACTTCCTCCATTGTCAACTTCTTTTCCTTAACTTGTGGGTTAGGATTGGAGTTAAATCCTAGAGGATAATAAAGTCAAAAATTAGGATTTTCTTGATTGTTCGGATTTTCGGATTGATTCACCACATTGTTTAAATATTCCAACTAAAATTAGGGTGATCTTTCCATCTAGGGTTAAAATAGTTGGAATAGGGATTGTTATTTCGATTATTTATATCATTTAAAGTTTGATAAGATGGTTCAGTATCAATAATCTGTCCTTATGAATTTTCCTCTAATACTGGGGGTATTTGAGAATACTTCACTCCTATTTGATTAATCTTTTTAGAAATAACAGCAATTTGATATGCCAAAGTAGACATTGCATCAAAATAATGAATACTTGCTACTTTCTTAGGTTTACCCTTTTAGAGGGCCATTAAAAATTATTAGTTGTCATTTCTTCAATTAAAGAATATGCTTCATAAAAATGTTTTGACATTAATGATCCACCCGCAGCAACATCTCTAATAGATCTTAGTGATACTACTAATCCATTGTAAAAGGATTGATTTATTAACCAATCTGGAAAAGCATGGTGTGGAAATTTTCTTTGAAGATCTTTAAATCTTTCCCAGGCTTCATATATTGATTCCCCTTCAAAGTGACAAAAAGATGTAATATCATTTCTAAGCTTTACGGATTTCGAGGGTGGAAAATATTTAGCCACCAATTTTTGTGATAGTTGTCCCCAAGTTCTAATAGATCCAGGTGCTAATGAGTTTAACCAAGCTGTGAATTTATCCCTTAATGAAAAAGGAAAAAGTCTAAGCCTAACAGCATCATTAGACACTCCGTCATTTTTAAATGTAGCACAATTCTCAAGAAAACTGGCAAGATGTAAATTAGGATCTTCAGTAGGTGATCCTCCAAATTGATTATTTTATATCATTTGGATAATAGCAGGTTTAAGCTCAAATGAATTTGCAGCAACATCATGATTTTGAATTGTCAAGTGAAGTTCATCTGCTGTCGGATTCACATAATCATTTAAAGGTCTTTGTCGATTCTGATTTGTTGGATTTTCCAAGTTATTTGCCATATCTTTTAAAATTTTAATTTCTCTTTGTTGTTTTCAAATATTTCTAATAGTACATTCTAACACTGAATCGTAAGGCACTAAGCCTTCAGATCCAATATTTCACATAAACAAATAAAGTAAGCCAAGTAAATTTTTTTTTTATAAAAAAAACACTTAAATAAATTTTATTTTGGATTTTTGATTTTTTGTATATTTTTTTATAGTATATATATTCTTTCTAACTTTCTTATTTTATCAAAATTATTTAATTTACCTAAATTTAACCACCTTCCCCATGCAACGATGCCAAAAACTTGATCCCGATTTTTTATATGTAAGGATTTATGAAGTTGAACCACTACAGTACAAAAAACATGGTCCTTGTATGAAAAGTAAGTTGTGTAAAATATATATAATTATAGACAATTAATAATAGGATTCTATGTAAGTATACGTATCATTATCAAGTAATAAAAGACTTTCTATTTAAGCTCCAAATATCGATCCCATAGGAAAGGTGTAAATTGGCAATGATAAGTTTTACTAGGAAATTTACTGAAAATCAAATGAAATAACTGTCACTAATTTTGAATGTTGAGATGTTATCAAAACTAAAGTACTTAACTATTAGCAAAACAAAAATTCAAATTTTAAAAAGTAAGTACTAATCTACTAACTATGTTTATGTAATGAAGATTTCTTATGTGAAAAAACATCCTTCCCACTACAATGAGGTTCTGTTGAAATGAAATGAGATAAATGTTTAGAATATGTATTGTGCCAAATAGGAGCAATTATAATTCTCTACCCTGATACAGTGCAATGAAAATCATTGGTTAATCCTAGATTTAGTCCCTAAATATGTGGCTAGGCTAGAAGGATTCTAGCTCCCACTTCCTTTCACCTAAAAGCTAACTCTCACTTTAGTTTTTAAACACTAAGACCGAATTGGGGATTTTAGTATGGCACCCTAAAGATTCTCCAATTCCACACCCAACAAAGAATATTTTCCTATTTATTTGCACTTGATTCCATGAAACAATTTCTCCTCCATGAAATCAAATGTGATCCTCACTCTGTTGTAGAACTCATACTCCATTTCCATTAAGGTTCAATATCATAAAAAATAAGTATAAAATATGGATCTTAAAATTCTTATGTTTTCAGTATATCATGTAGCAAAAGATCCCAATTAGCGTTCTGAATGTTGTAAGTGCTGCATCCTTTGAAGTTATCTTGATTTGGTTGAAACCTGATGATTCATCCATGAAAGAGAAAATCTCATGTGTCGAAGCAATGTCCACCATCATTTCTGGTATTGGTAATGGAAATTCATCTCTTAGACACACCATATATAGATCTCTGAAGTTGACACATACGCGGATTTGTCCATTTTTCTTTTTAACCGGCGCAATTTTGGCAAACCATGTGGGGTATTGTTCTTCTCTTACAAATTTAGCGTCTATTAATTTCTTCACCTCGATGATGACTTGTTGTTCTATTTCGAGGTGCATTCTTCCAGGAGCTTGCTATATTGGGGTCATATTTTTGTCCACCCTAAGTTTATGCACTGCGACCTCTGGGGATAACCCTAGCATTTTATCATAATTCCAGGTGAAATAATCCTTGAACTCTGATAATAGCTTTATTAGTTATGTGAATTCTTCATGGCTGAGTAGAGAACTTATAAATATAGGTTAGGGTTGTTCTTCCATTCCAAGGTTAATTTTCTTCAATTCATCAATAGTTGATTTAATTTCTTTCTCAAATTCTCGCAGAGCATCTTCTATTAGCTGATCAGTAGAGTCATCCTCTATATTGAGGCAGTCCTCTTCCGATTCACTAGTAACAGCCATGAAAACCTCTGAATCATCAACTGGTCCTACCGTACCAAATCTGAGACTCTCTTTCAAATTAAAAGTTTGACTTTTAACATTTTATAATTTTTCAAAAAGTTGTAACTTATCTTTTGGCATTTGTTTTGACAAATATCCTTATTGAATTGATGTTTGTACATAAGACGAAAAGTAACCAAAAGGTAATTCCATTATTTCATTAGGATTCTCATCCAAATTTACATGAATTTCAAGATTAGCCGAAGTAGAAGCATAGTAAATTTTGATCATATTTGAACCAGCGCTATGGACTTCCTTGACCTCTAAACTCTCAACCTTTTGAGGGTGGATTGGAGTAAGAGTCATGGCATTCACATAATCGTTTATCCCATCATACATTGTCTCATATTCACTTTTCTCCACATCTTCCAAGAATATCTCATACTTTGGTTTCTTCTATTTTGTCATCATCATTTCCTCCTCAAAACTCTCTTCATCATCAATGTTGATGATCGGCCTAGTCCATTCAACAATTGTGTTGGCTCTTCCTCGTCCACGTCCCCGGCCCCAGCAGCTCCTTGTGAAAGAGTGGTGGAAGATTGCTGAAGCAGAGTTGAATGGCTTCTGCTTAGTGATTCTTCTCAATTTTCACTTTTATTTGTCATAAACTCCCGAGAGAAGACAATTTTCTTTCGAGGCGCATAATAGGCAGTGTCTTCATGAATGCCAACTTCATAAACTGAGAATGGCTATAAATCTCCCTTGATGCAATGTTTTTGTCATTCCTTATAATACTTAACGCATTGGTGTAGAGACAACAGAACCATAGTGTGTTCATGAATCCACAGTCGACCAAGTAGAGCATTGAAAAAGGTCTCAGCATCGATGATGTGAAATTTTACAGTTGTTACTAGTTATCCAACTTTCATAAGCAGTGTAATTGATCCAAGAGTTCTTTCTCCCTTCTGATTAAATCCTTTTAACATCGGTTTATCGGTCCTAAGCTCTTGAGCTTTAATGTCCAAATAGGTCAATGTTTGTAGACTCATCAAGTTGAGTGATGCTCCAAGATCTACTAAAACTTTGGACAGCACAAATTGTCGATGTTAAGGGAGATATAGAGTGGTCGGTTGTGATCGGTGGAACCAAGCAACCAGTCTTCATTTGTGAAGGTTATTCTAGTTTATTCTCTTAATGAACAAAATTCATCTAAGGATGTGTTGGCCTATTGGGCTAAGCAAATCTCTTGGTCAAGCAAGGCTGTAACCAGAGATTCCATCATGTCATTTGACAAGTTTAGAGCATCATAAATGCTTATTTTGGCCGAAAAATTCCTAAAAGGAGTAGCACGTTATAATCCATTTTATATAATCCTTTGATCTTCACTTGGTTGTGTGTTTCTTCCACTAGAGGAGGTTGAGGTAGCTCTTCTTGAGTTACTATTTTGTTTTCATTTATCCACTGGAGCTATCCTCGGGTTAAAATCTTTTCGCTCCTTAGATTTACTTCTGTGATTTATTCTTCCTGAGATGTAGGCGAATTTTTTGTTGCTTCTTCTTGATTAGAGAGATCCAATTTTATTGGAAGTGATGCACAATGACACTCAAAGACTGGCTCTTCACTCTCGGTGCTATCGTAACCAGTGTTGTTTATGTCTTCTTCACTCTCGTTAACGGTTTCATCGAACTTAAATATAATTGGGGATCAATTGGAGAATCAATATCTGAGTTAGTTTGGACAAAGTCAGTTACGTTATTACTAGAAAAAGTTAAAATGTAGCCAAAACCATAACCATTATATTCATAATACCTTGTTGGGGCAAAAAGATAATCATACTTGGCCAGGGGTTTCAGGATTTTCTTCCTGGAGTCTAATACAACCAATCTAATAGGAGCAGTACCTATCCTACCCCATGCGCTATAAGTCTTTAAGGTGGTGTTCTTCTTCTTCTTCTTTGGTGTGGCGCATCTTCTAACAAAATCTCCATCTCAGGCTCGATAGGCCGAAGACTCTGAATTTGGTTCAGTATTTACATGGATGATTTGCTCCAAACACTACTCCATCTATCTTTCTCTGAATAGTGATCTATTGGAGCGATTGCCTTGACCGAAATCAAATTTACAGAACTTCTTTCAGGTTCTTTTAAATATTCATTCAGGATTGTTATATTCCCTTCCTTAAAATTTCTCTCGAGCCAATCTTTGAAGGTGAAACATTCCTCTATAGTATGTCCAAGCAATTTGTGGTTTGGGCAATAATTGGGCTGATCTTTCTTGTCAACTTCCTCAGGTTACTTTGGATTTGGCAATCTAAACTCAGTCTTCTTCATTAGACTTCTGAACATTTTGGAATAGCTTCATCATTGAAAGAATATACTGCTTTCATTCGTTCTGTCAGGTTCGACTCTTTTTATCCTCTGTTTGGCATGATCCCCCTTGATACAACTGTTGGCCGGACTAGTCATACTGTTGTGTCTGCTGCTAAGCATGTTGTGATGACAAATGGGAACCTTGACGAGAATGCTCTTCCTATATCTTCATTAGCTGCTTTCCTTTATTGACCGTAGCCACTGTCCCAGACTTCTTCTCAAAAATTTGCGTTGCTTTGGTCTTTCTCAATTTCTCCTAGGAATCCATGTGTTTAACTTCAACTTGCAAGTTGCTCGCTTTGCTGAGTAGCATCTCAAAGGACTTGATGGTGAGTTCCTTAAGCATGAAAGCTACTACTCATGGATGATTTTGTGTAGGATCTCAATCGCATGATGTTCATGTAGTTGAGGTTTACTAAGAGATGTAATCTACTAGGGTCTTGTTAGGCTTTTGCTTCTCTACTAAGAGATCTCTAATAGACACATGATGTTGTGCTCCAGCAAATCTCTTCACGAACAACTATTCTAATTTGGTAAATGTCTTGACTGATCCGTGGGTAGTTCGACATACCAATCAAAAGCAATTCCTGACAAGCTACTGACAAACTGTTGGAAGGGTAAAGCTTCATTACCTCCGGTGTTTCCACAACTAGTTTGGAAATGTGCTATATGCTGCATGGTATTTTTGGTCCCGCCAAATATCTTAAGGTTTGGTGACACAAAACCCTTTGGATAGGGAACAACACCGAACTCCTCTTGGTAGGGTCTACCCTTTAAAATCATTGCACCATCCTTAGAATGGGCTAAGGCCTCCCGAACTTGTTTGACCATCTGTTTAAATTCCTTTTTGAGTATAGCGCTCGATGGAGAATCCTTCATCTGTTGATCATCTCTATTTGTCGAGGCAACTTCCCTCCTTTCATCGCTGATATGTATAATCCCAAGCTGATTAACTTCTAGAGAAGCTAACTGTTGTGGTTGGGACTGTCCCTGAACTCTAGCCATGGAAGCCATGGTAGTGGTCATCTCTTCCATTCTTTTCTCCATTTTTTTAATTTTCTCATCTCTTAGCAAAACAGCCCTAGGTAGCTCGTTTACGGCATTCCATTCAACAAGAGGTTGGGCGTCGAGCACAGATGCAGTGGCTTTGGTTTCTATGACATGAATATCCATGAAATTTTCATCAAGATAGTTGCTAAAGTCAAAATCTTCATCATCATCATCAACAGAAACTCCATGTTCTCAGACTAACTCAGAAATCTTAACCCAGAGATTCTCAACCTTTTCTTCAATTATTGACTCTTTTATCATCTTGAGATCAGGAGAACTTTCTTGAACATCCTCCACTTGCTCATCCATCTCGCTAGCAATAGCTGCGACAATGTCGGATACTTTGAACTCTTACTTAATTCCGATATCCTGCCCTACGGGTTCACTGAACCATATTAGTATGAAAACCCTGGGTACCCACACCTTTTTCTTTGATGGTGATGTCCTGAGACGGGGTGTCTTAACATTGGCATGTCAGAGATAGGTATGCTCCCCATGGTGCAGACCGAATAATGTACCAGGTAACCTCTTCATCTTTTCCCAAAAAATGTTAGGAACATCCTCATGACTGATAATTCATAGAACTCTCACACCCATACGTGATTTAACTGGTCGATGACCTACGGCTCTCGTGATAGTAGAATCGGTAGTGAGGACGGTAGTAACAACTCTGCTTCCTAAGCTGAACCTGACGAGAATGCGAGCAGGCAAAGCTTCAATTGGTCTCTAAGGTTGTCTGACAGATCTAGCATCCCTTAGAATATCTTTTTTCATGTGAGGAGATACCAAACATCCTACTCGCATAAGTAGTTCGCTTACTGAACAACCCTCTTTGGCAGCTATTCTCTAAAATACTGTGTTGAATCGGGTGATAGGAGTAGGCTTCTTCCTCACCCCACCATGTCCATGAGGTGTCGGTAAAGTAGCAGAAATATTATGGATACTTTCATATCCATTGGTTTCCATTAAGGAATGTAACATATTCCCTCACAGAAGCGGATAGGTCTTTAGTAATTCCGGTTCCTCCTGATGAGGAATTTCATCAACATACATTTCCTCAGAAATATGGGCTTTAGTAGCCTTCTGAATCTTTCAGTCGTGGTTTCTTCTTTGACACGGAGTTAATGGAGTAGTTGTTGAACTCGATCCAATTTCAAATACAGAAGGTGGGAAGACAAATTCTTCAGTTGTATCTTCAATAATCATGACCTCTTTCCCTTTAGTAGAATCAGGAACGACAGACTTAGCAGGTGTCGTGGTGGCAGTAGTTTCTACTTTCTTATAAGAAGGGAAGTCCTGTGTTCTGTTCAGGTTGAACTCATCAAACAACTCCTAAATTTTTGGAGTGGCAACTTTCATTATAACGAAGGGAGCTTTCCTAAGGATGACCTCAAGATCTTTGAATCTGGCTTCAAACTTGATGGTGGGGGCGACATTGTGAGCATTACGACTCGTTGGCAGGTTGCACAAGAAAGTGAGCCTAAAGAATGCCATTGCAAAAACTTCATACAAGAAAGCTCTAAGGTTATTTGTTTGGCCAATACCTCGTAATCCTAGTGCGAGCACTAGAAATTAACAAAGATTGATCATTAGACCGGGTAAGTGTTTATTTCAATTTTAGTTTGTGAAAAATTTTGAAGTTTAAATAAGTAATTTTGAAATAAGAAAAATTAATTAATTATATAAAAAAGGTTAAAGAGAAAATGCAGCACGACACAATTCGATTTAATTTGTAAAATAGAAAACCAAACTCGAAGAGGAAAGTGAAGTGGAAAGTAAAGTTTAGGAGCTAATGCGGGACCGACTTTACAATGCAAAATGCCCAAGCGGAGCTAGTCCACCAATACCTATTTGGGGTCCAACCCCACACAAAGATAAAATTCCTAATGAACTTCTGAACCTCTCTATTCAAAGGTGGTTGAATAGACAATCCTGAAGTCCAAATGAGTTGACTGTACTTCCCCAAGAAAGAAATGGGTGCAGCCTGCCAATGGAAGAAGGGTAATTTAGTCCATAAGGGACAGGGACACATTACCAATGTATAAAGATAACATTTCATGATTAATATGGAGAGAAAAACAAATTTCCCAGTGGAGTTGCCAGAAGCTGTTGGCATAATTTTAGGGGGGGAGTCACGCGGAAGCTGTTGGTTGTTGGAATTGAAATCTAATCATCCTCTCTAAAAGAGCATTTAATTTACATATAAAAATTCAGTTTAAAAAAATATATATATGAAATCAAACCGATCTCATATCTTTCATAGTTTAAATGAAAGAGCATTATACCTCAAGCCATGTATCTATCTCGAAAGATAAATACATATCTTAATGTTGAGGCTTGATCAAATAAACTAAGAAATATATGACATTCATTTAATTTGCGAAAATCATTTTTCTTATCATCCAACAAGTTCCCCTATTTAATACAAAGAATCAAATAGGGTTTATGTTAAGTTGGGTTCGGAAAAGCTTCCCATAAGGGCAAGCCCCTATAGTTAATTACATCTTAAATGATCAAAGAAACTTAGGAAAACTCTCGATAAAAATCAGGAAATGTTGTCTTCAAGGAGTTCGAAAGATAGGACTTTTCAAAGAGATCGGATGAAAGAGGTGTGAAAGGGGAATGGCTCAGATTTGGAACATTTATTGTAGGATCCAAAGGATGAAGAACTAGGAGATGTCACAGATCTTGAGGAGAACCTCAGTGACTTCCAAAACTATCTTATGGTTTGACTTCAATTTTGAGGAGAAAAATTCAAGTGTTTCATCCTAAAAATTTTATTAATTAGGGCTTACATCTATGTGAGAAAGTCGCACAAATAACATGGAGGATATGAGGATTTAGGTTGTGAAGAACGATAACCCCATAATCTTAAGGTGAGTTAGGGCTTATATTACATATTAGAGCTATACAAAGGCCTAAAGATAAGTTGAGGATTTATGTTGCATAAGCAAAAGACCTCGAAGTCCTGCGGATTGTTGTTTAATTCTAAAGAAATAATGGTTTAGCTGATGTAGACATGTTTTGATGTTGAAGATGGTCGTGCTGCACACAATGCTAGCACCAAGCTTCTCATCGTGGCGAGTTTAAGTTTCCTAATGTGTCAAGTTTTGATGTCAAATAAAATGTTCCTTAAGGTTATGGTTATTTAAACATTATGGGGGATGTAAAAGTTGATTAGAGCAACACCGATTAGGATCCTATGGTTCCCTCATTTCGGTACCACAATTTTCTTTTGGATTCAACTAGTCCAAAATAATTTACTAAAATCAACATAATGAGTTACATACTTTCATTTAAATAATGGGAAATCTTGTTAGCAACCGTAGGTTACCTACTCCGAGGGATTCCCGATCATCCGATAGAGACGTCTTAATTTAGTTACAATTTTTGTTTTGTTATTTTGTTTGTGATTAAATTTTGAATTCTCTTATATTTTAAATGTTGTGGCGGTGAATTTAATCTTGTTTAATTTTTAGTTTTAGTTTTGACTTGCAGGGTGACTTTATTTTTAAACATGCAAACACAAAACAAGAGGTACAAAAAGGTAAATGTAAAAACTTAAACGCATACTAGTCGATTCTTCTTGTTCCTTCCACCTAAAAGGTTAGCTTTGACAACGTGTATATAATTTTGCAAGGAATTTAATTTACAGGAGTAGATGAAGGTATAGCTACCAAACCCTAAGTTATGACTTTATTGAATCTGAGAAGGTCTTAGTGGATGAACAAAATCTAGCAAGTCCAATTTGCCCTTCGAAATATTCAAAAGATTTTAAATTTCTCGGAGCATGAACCTGAACAACTTTGAAAATTTCTTGAAATATTTTGAGTTCATTTAAAACTTATCATATCATTATATTAATCATCTAAGGTTAAGTTAAGGTTATTCCATTGCTTAAGGAAACTTGATGTTTTATTTATCTCTAGGCTAGAACACTCAATTAATCAATTGATGTTCATTTAAGAGTTATGTGGGTGGGTGCCTATAAGGCAGGTTTAAGTCATAAAAGATTGTGGTGCCCACAATTAAATTCAAGCTTTTAGTGTTTAACAATGTTAATCACCAATCATATTATCGTCTAAATCCAATCAATTGAGTTTAGACATCTAGCTTAGGTCACTACCAAGCCCTTAAAAATCATAATGGGGGAAATTGGTGGTGGTTAAAATTTTTTCTTAAGTGTCATATATTCTTAGTGAAAGAACACATCATCAACAATTTTAAGCTTAAGATAAGTAAATTATCATCTTCCTAGCTTAAGCCCATCACTTAAGAATCATTTGATCTTAATTGACTTCCAAGTCATGATGATTAGGAAAATTATGATTTTGTCATATTATGAAAAGGTGGCAAGTGAGTTTCTACCTTTTGATCACATCATGTTTTAATCATCCAAACATTTTCAATCCCAAAATTTGATTAAGGAACCAAAATCTAAAATTACCGCATTGCCGTTAGGGCTTTCCATTTCATAATTCATTAAGCACAACTCAAATGACTTTGAGAATTTAAATTGTCCTATATATGGGGTAATTAAAACATTAGAGGAAAATAATGTGCGTTTTCAAAATTTAATTTAATTTAATTAATAATTTAAATCTATAAAATATTATTTTCCAAAATTGATTTATTTAAATATCCAATAAAGTTTATTCATGAAAAATATGTTAGAGGTCCCCTTATGTTAGAGAAACACTTATACAAATTCCATGATTCTTTGAATTAAATTTTTATTAATTTTATTTAATTATTAATAAATTTTAAGGATTTAATTAAATGGAAAATAATTTTTTAATTACAAAATTTTTTTTTATATTTTTATTTAACTTCTCTGAGTTTAAAAAACTGAGAGAATCAAATTTTTTATTTTTGTGACTTTTAATTTATTTATTATCATTATTTTAATGGGAAAAATAGGGGAAATTTTTAAGCTTTTAAATTTTATTTTTAATTTTGAAAAATTAGGAAAAATATTTTAATGAGTCCTAACTGATCAGGAGACTATTAGGCACGTTTTAAAATATTTTTGTATTTTTGGGATTTTTTATTTGTTTTAAATTCAAAACAAAGCTAAAAAATCATGTAGTTTCTCAAAAATAGCTTTTATTTTTCCTAAGTGTCCCAGATCATAAGGAACTCATAAATCAACTTTTCATAATTTTCCCAAGTGTATTTAATTTATTATAATTATTTTTGTAGAAAATATAATGTTTATTAGAAAGTCAACTTTAATGCTCAAACTTAGCCAAATAATTTGTAAATTTTAATAGTCAATAAACATGATTTTTATACACAATGTGGAATTCATTTTGTCAATTTTTAATAAATATTTAATTTACATAAACTAAAATTATATATATATATATATATATATATATATATATATAATTAATAATAGAAATTTACAGAATGATTCAAATCATCATGTAATTTTTCCTAAGCTTCTCTAAGCAGAGGAAACCTATTAAAATTATCCTAAAAATTTTCCAAGTAATAATTCAACTTATAAAATTAAAATAAGCCAAAATGGCCACCTGAGCTTGAAAATTAGGGTTAGAAGCATAGAGATACTCTTTGACCTTGGAAAAATTAGAGAACATCCCCTCTATCATAAGAAATAAAACCTAAAAATCTGAAGCCATGGTGAGCATTGCTTGATCATAACGAATTAAAATAGTACAGAGAGTATTTAATTCATTAAAAATCAGATAGTAAGAAAAAAATTTTATTTTTGATCCACAAAATTTTCCTTTGTTCATTGAGTAAGAGGATATTTTTCTTTTTTTTATGATTTTTTAGAGAAAAATATAGATTTTTGAAGTTCAACCATTTAATTTACATTAAATAATCCATTTTTTCTACTTAAACACGTGACGCCAACTCATTCTATGATGGCTCCGAACTCACATGCGGCGCTCCTCCATTTGATGCTGCCATCCATCTCAGCTGCCACACAGCCCTCCTTTCGCACCAAGAGTTGGTCTGGCTTGATCTCCTCCGTCCATCAAATAAACGTGCAATCAGACGGCTCCCCGTTATCGTCCCCAAACGACCTAACCTGAGAATTGTTCACACTAAACCCTTAAGATCTTCGTATGGACTCAACCAACTTGCATGGGGTTTATTTCTAAACCTTCATCTACTCAATGCAAACATATCTATATGGCTTATATGGTATGAAATACAATAACTATGTATGGAGAATCAAAATA
Organism: Phalaenopsis hybrid cultivar; assembly: GCA_002079205.1. Lineage (NCBI taxonomy): Eukaryota > Viridiplantae > Streptophyta > Magnoliopsida > Asparagales > Orchidaceae > Phalaenopsis > Phalaenopsis hybrid cultivar. The sequence continues at coordinate 83,837 of JXCR01106829.1, read as the reverse complement.
GGCTCGGATTAGGGTTCAGGTTCAATACCATTGTTTGAGTGGGGAGGCCTCAATCAGATAGTCAGGGTAGATTTTTTTGGGTACAACAAACCTCTAGATGATGTCCTAGGCCCTGATGAATTATCTAGGTATGATTTCAATCAAGCTTGATTTCAAGTGTTGGTCTAAAGCTATGTTAGAAGCTGTTTAAGATGGGGCATTTATTTGGAATCAACTCCTCACATTTAATTGGATTTTGGTGTCCTATGGAGGTGTGGAGAAATATGTCATGATTTTAGGGTGAATTTTAGTGAAGAAATTTTCCATGTGGGGTGGTTATGAGTGTCTGAGAGCAGTGGGATTGATCTTAGGAAGGTTTGAAGAAGCTCTAAGATTTTAGCAGATCATCCCCAAGGTTTTCCTTCATGGAGGGGTTAACTTATAGCCATGGCTGCTTGGTGGACCTCAGGGCTTGGTAGTGGGTGCAAGATAATGGTTATGTGGAGGGATGAAGAGCTCTAGTGACCAATCAAACTTGGACAGCTTAGGGAGGTTTAATTTTGGGTCTTAACCAATGGGGTGACCTTTGGGCTAGTTGTTTATGATGACTGAAGTGGTGGTTGTCCAGGGTATGGTCTCTTCTTGTTCAAGAAGTTCAAGGGAAGGTTAATTATGATTTACTCCCAATGGCAAGTGATGATAGCAAAGTATTTTCAAAATAAGGCTAAATATGGTTAAGATCCCTTAAATCAAGGGACAATTGGTCCATAGCTCACCTAGGTGGTTTATGTGGGTTTAAATAGGTCAATAGTGTCCAAATGGTGGCTGTGGTGACATTATTTTGGTCAATTTGGTATGGCTAAGTAAATTTTGATGAAGTGGTTCAATTTGGGTCAAATTATCTAGAAGTTGGGTTTGGGTTAGGCTAGTGATACAGCATAATAATATTTCTTAAGTACCTATTTTATTCTTATTTTTTGTGATATAGCACTTTAATGAAGGGTATTTTTGTGTTTTTGTTGCAGGTATATCATTTTTAGGTATTTGGAACAAAAATGGAAAAAAGAACAAAATTTGGAGCAAAAGGAGCCAATTTTGGATTCTAGCCCATCATCTGCCACAATCTAGAGAGTTGGCGCATGATGCAACATGGATGAGTTTTTTAAATTAAGTTAGCTTGAGATGATTTTTTGCGTGAATTTCAAGGGGACACTTGTTCTACACACCTCTTGGAGTAATTCAATGTATCTACACACTTGGAAGGTTCTTTTATGAAGGGATATCACTCTTGGATCAAATGACACATCTTTTGAATTCAAAAGAGTTGACTTTTGGTGGAAATTTTGGAGGAAATTTTGAATTCTTTTCCAAAAAAGAAGGAGACTTCTCATTTGTGGTGTGTGTCACATGAGGGAGAAAGAGAGAAAGTGGTGTGAGTAGAGATAGAGAGAGAGGAGGAGATTTTCTTCTTGGGTTATAAGAGGAGAGGGAAGGTGAGAGATTTCTTCTTAATTACATTTCTAATAGAGAATTGGGAGTGATTGTGAAGAGAGAAAGAGTTGGAGAGAAATTCAAGGGATTTGCTTGGGAAGGATTGTGAGATAAATTGCATTTTTAATACTTTTCTTTTGTAAACTTTTTTTTATATCTGAAATTTGAGTTTTCTTGTATCCTTCTCATGAATTCTTAGTAGTCTTCATTATCCATCTCCCTACTTTGAAGATATGGTTTTTTGAAGAATAGATTTTATTTTCTACGGCTTTAAATGATAATAATTTGTATTGATTTGAACTCCGATCTAAGCATATTGAAATGTTAAAACTTGTTGAGAGACATATGTTCTTAAATGAGATATGATTTCTTCAACATGAGCATAATCAAATTTGATTTCATGGGAGAGTATGTCATCTGTGGGATTGGGTGCAAAAAAATAGGGAAATATACTTTTGTTGGATGCAAAATTGGAGACTTTAAGGTGACAGATTAAAACCCCCAATTTGGTTCAGTTGATTGGAAACTAATGTAAGATTGTTAGCCCTCAGGCGAGGGAGTAGTGATTTTAAAATTATTTTTAGTATAAAATTTAGTCGGTGAAAGAAAACATTAAATGAATGAAAAATAAAAACTGACCTATTAGAGGATTTATAAATATGAAACAGGGCTCTGGTATACTGCAGGTACTAACTGTAAAACTACATACAGACTTTAAAGAAAAAAATAAAACATAATATATACTAAGGAACTTGTTGAGAATTAAAAACATAAATACAAAAATTGAAAAAATAAACTAAAAATACTAAAGATGCAGAAAAATAAAAGTATATAATTACTATCACAAATTGCAATTTCAAATCACAACATAAAATGTTTTTCCTACAAAAAGTTTTAAAAGTAAAAGTTCATCCCAATACAAACATCAATAACAAACAAAAAAACATCAAAAAAACTAAACTAGACTCATAAAATATCAATCTTCATCTCCTTCCATACCATCATCTAATCTTCTTCTTCTTCTTCTTCTTCTTCTTCTTCCTGAATGGGGGCATAGGGAGTGAAACTGGGGCAAGCAGGAAAATCTACATTAGGCTCACCCTATGGTGTCTTACCATGGCATTTTCGAACTCAATATCATATTGAACTCTCCTATGCTGATAGTCATCATTATATGCATTCCTCGCTCCCATTTCTCCCAATTGAGTTTGAATATTTACTATATCCATCTATTGAATCATTAGTTGATCCATAATTCTTTCAAGTGATGTAGATCTAGAAGTAGACGCCCCTGCATCAAATGTAGGGGGCCTATCCCTTCTTCCACTTCTAGACTCAACAAATGATTATACCCTCTGAATCATGTGCCTCTCAATTGGGTTATGTGGATGCAATCTCTCTTCAATTCTATGGGATTCTACTCCTGATTATTCACAAGAGTGAAAATCAAGGCAGGGTATCCCAATCCTTCAGCTATTGAACTACCAGCTATATTCCTATCATGCTGAACTATAAATGCACCCACATTTGTTGCCTTCATGTTCTAAATGCAATAATTGAGTACAACTCTATCTTTTGTAACATAAGCCAAGTGATTTATTGGCAACAGCCTGACAGAAATGAAGTGGTGCCATATTTTTTACTAAATAGTTAGCATATAAAAGAAAAAGTTAACTATCTTGTTATTCTTAATCTTACACTCCCCTCTTCTATCAGTCAAAAATGCAATCACTTCCTCCAGTGATGAATCATTAATTATAAATGTAGCATACTTGTCATGATATATGTTTCTAAGCCCATAAAATGCACTGATCCATTCAGCAGAAAATTGAACTTGTTTACCTCTATTGAGGATGTGATCTTCAGTAGTGAATCTTAAGTTTGCATAAAATTTCCATACCATCGAGACATTTGCTACGACAGTGAAGTAGCAGAACCTTTCCCAGTTCTGAGCATGGTTCAGTCTCTTAGCCTCGCCACTCGGGTTTGCAAATGCTCGCTCTTGGATCGTTCTCTTGGTCTCCATCTGAGTATTGCAACTATGTTGGGCTTTAAAACTAACGAATCGTCGTGCATTAAAGTCCTTGGATGAGCTTCCTCTCTTAACTCAGGGAACCTTTTGAAAATTCTACAAAAATGCAAATATAGTCCAAATAAATTACTAAATCAAAAATCAAACTCCTTAATAAAAGTTATTTGGTAAGAAACTTTTCACCATGAGTTTCCTTCAAGCATATTCATCAAAAATCCCAATTTTCAGATCTCCCAAAATCTATGGTGAAAATAAAAAATTTCTATTTTGAAGTGAAGCTTTTATCAAGAGAAGATGAAATCTATAGTTTTTAGCCTCTAAATCCTTCTCTTTCTCCAACAATGTGTTGCTATATAATAAGGTCTTGAGATAGAAGATGACTCAAGTAGCAAAAATAGAGTTTGTCTGTGTAATTTTGCAATTTTCTAGGCAATATAGCTTGTTTGGACCTTTGACGCATCATGCGCCAAGGCTTTGTAAGTTGGCTCATCATGCGCCAGAGCTTAAATTTTTTAGATTTCAATTTTTGTGGACATCTACTCCATACTACTTTACATCAACCTTTATTTCACTTAAATAAACCTCTCTAAGCATATATAAACATCACACTAACATCAATCTTTCACAAACAACACAAAACTCACATTTATATATAAAATTTGATCTATTACAAAATAAAATTTTTCAAGCCAACAAACATCAAATTCAGTGTTCTAAAGTAAACCAACGTACTAAACATTGAAATCTAAATATAAAAATTCAATACATAAACATAGGTAGTTTTCATTAGAAAGGAAATGCAATCCAACTAAACAAACTAAAACAGACAGTACTTCACAAAACATTCCATGCATAAATTAAGATCAAATAACTCCTTCACTATCATCCTCCTAGATATCTCTCATTGATTGTAGTGCACATAAAGATTGTAGAAGAGTTGAAATGGAAATTCATCAGTTGAATTTTTCTCCTCAATCCAAGCATGTTTTTTTATCATCTTTCTCTATATTCTTGATCCTCTTTGAAAGTGCACTTGAGTTGTAGTAAGGCTGAACAAGTGATGATCTCTGAGATGCTTGATCAATCAGTACATTCATATCATTTTCTTCTCCCATTCCAATACAGTTGCAGTAGACTTCTGCATCCATCGGCTTCCAAGGAAGTAGAACTTTTCCCAACTTTCACAAGGTAGTTTTGATTGACTGCAAAGTAAGAAAATAGTAGATGAATATCCCAACCCTAAACAATCAAACCCAAAATTGATTTCATAATAATAACTCCAACATCAATAGATTTTTTGGTTTGAATACAGTAATTCAGAATGACACTCTCCTTAGAGACCATACTAATTTTCATGGTAGGCAGTAATTTCGATGCAATAAAGAAGTACCAGGCTTTTGAAATTGGATTTAAAAATGATGAAGTAAAACTTACATTTCCATCATCTCTTGTCTCCCAATTTGCATCTTCATCCGTAAGGTAATGGTAAAGTTCATTCATATCTTCTCTTGTAGGGGTAAATTTTGCATAATGGCCGATAGACACATTTTCAATCATAAACATCTCATTTATTTTGGAAGGTGTTAATTGAAAAAACCTACCACACACATAAATCATTCCTTGGTTGATCCCATGAAGAATTTCATAAAATTCTTTTACTGCAGGAACAACAACAGAGGTAGTAGTGTAGCAAAGCACTTTCCAATGCCTCTGCGCAATAGTTTCTTCTACTCAAGTATTCGACATGTTGAATCCTCAATTCACAAATTAACTTTCTTTGATAAGCCTATTTTTCAATAGAACTTGATCATGTAATTTCCGTGCATCAAAACTGATTAATTTTTTCCAGTTGAAAATTCCAAATCTAGCACAGTTTTTAGAGTGGGAAGCCATTGGAATTGAAAAGTGGTGACTCTTCCCTCATTTTCTCCCTAAAATATGGTTTTGAGTCGGTTTTTAGGAGTTATTTGAAGAAGAAACCGCCAAAAACTGCCATTTGACATGTTTTAAACATTTTTGGACTCGCAGCGCATCATGCTCCAGCTCTCTGGAAAGTGGTGCATCATACACTAATCTAGGGCAACATGCGCCAGTTCCTGAATTTTTGCCGTTTCAATTACGATCCAAAAAATTCTCAATTTTTCCATAAAATTTGGCAAATAATGATGCTTCTAAACATTTTATCAATTACAATGACTACATATAGACCTAAACATAAATATACATGAAATATAACAAAAGAAACAAATAAAAAAGCAAACTAAACAATGATACATATGGGTTGCCTCCCATAAAGCTCTTGGTTTAATATCATCAGCTCGACATTCCCAATCTTATTCTGGGTGACCGAACATTACAGTCTCTTTAAAAATTTGTCTTTGGCCATCAGAAAATAATTACAATCTGTGTCCATTCACTTTAAGAATTTTTCTAGTCTTGGGGTCTTCAATATTAACTGCCCCACGGGATAGACTTTTACAACTTTGAATGTCCCTTTTCACCTAGACTTCAATTTTCTAGGAAATAATTTCAATCTTGTATTGTATAATAAAACTTTCTGTCCAGGTTCAAATTCTCTATTTATTTTATTTCGATCATGACATTTTTTCACCTTTTCTCAATAATCCTCGCTTTATTGTAAGATTCATTCCTAATTTCCTCAAGCTCATTCAATTGCAATAATCTTTTCTCTCCCTCCAATTCAACTAGCAGGTGACAAGTCTTCCCAAAAATTAGTATATAAGAGGACATTCCTATAGGTGTCTTATAGGATGTCCTATATGCCCAAAATGCAGTATCTAATCTAGTAAACCAATCATTTTACTTGGACTAATACTCTTTTCTAAAATTTTATTAATTTCATGATTATATACTTCTGCTAAATCACTAGTTGCATTTCATTATGTTATATTTTTCCACCAATCTTGCAACTGTTGCATTTCTAAAATGTGATCCTCCATTGANAAAAATTAAATTATTAACCAATCTGGTATAACATGGTGTGGACACTTTCTTAAGAGTTCTTTAAATCGTTCTTATGCTTCATAAGTAGATTCCTCTTCAAACTGATTAAAAGATTTAATATCATTTCTAAGCTTTACAGTTTTTTATGATGGAAAATATTTAGCAAGGAATTTTTGTGCTAAATCACCCCAAGTTCTAATAGATCCAGGTGCTAACGATTTCAACCACATCTTAGCTTTATCCCTCAGTGAGAAAGGCAATAACATAACTCTTATGACATCATCTGATGCACTATCATATTTAAATGTAACACATAATTCTAAAAAATTGACAAGATGTAAAATTGAATCTTCAGTTGGTGATCCCTCAAACTAATTATTTGATACAATTTGAATAATAATAGGTTTAAGTTCAAATGAATTAGCCACTATAGTAGGTTTTTGAATACTACAATGATGCTCATCTACTGTAGGGTTCTCATAATCTCGTAAAGGTTTAAATTCTTGATGAATTTTGATCATTTTGGTCATTTTGGTCTGTCATTTCTGTAATTTTTTTAGATTTTTTGAAATTTTGAATTTTTTTGTTTTTTCTAATTTTTTTATCTGTTCTTTCTAATTCAGAATCGTAGGGCACTAGTCCTTCAAAACCTGAACTATGCATACAATAAAATAAAATAAAATATACAAAAATAAAATACTATAATAATATATTCTTACAAAAACTCTTAAAGTTTAAATAAGACTTCTTAAACTAAAAGTTTCCTTCAATTTTCTCTTCCCCGACAAGTACACCAAAAAATTGATCATGATTGTTTATATGCAACAGTATAACAATGTCTTTGATTATACTTTTCACTTATATTTATTTACTTTGCAACAGTACCAATAACTTCATCCTAGAGAAAATAAGAATTTAACTTTTTAATTGATATATATATTGGGATACTACGCAAGTATACGTACCATTATGAAATAATATTGGACTTTTTGATTAAGACCTAAATATCAAACTTACTATAAAATACACAATATGCATTATTGACCAACAAAATTTCCATTTTAAAGGGAAATTGCTTAAACTATAGATGATTTTACAGTAATTAAAATTCAAATCTTTTTGGTATTTTTGATATTTTGACAAAACAACAAAAACTTCTAAAGATAACTTGAGTTTATGTAAAAGAAAAGCACTGAATATGAAAATATCTTTCTCCTTATCAAGAGTCAGTAATAAGCATATGATTTTAGTTGTGGAAGTATGTAAATTGTGTTGTGTCAAATAGAAGCAATGTTATTCTTTACCCTTACTAGAGGTGCTATAAAAAACATTGGTTAATTTAAAGTTTGAATAGTTTTGAAGACCAGCTAGGCAGGGAAGATACAAGCTATCACTCTAAAGTTCTCTCAATTCCCTTCACATGGAGGCAAACATCACTTATTAGAACCTAAAACAATAAACCAAGTTGGGGGCTTTAACCTGTCACTTTAAAGACCTCTAATTCTACACCCTTCAATGACTATTTCTCTATTTATTTGCACAAAATCAAATGAATAGCATTCTCATTCATACAATTGAATGTGATTCTTTCCTATTGTTGACAGAGACAATAACAGCATGGTTCTTACATGTTCTCACAATAAATTATAACATCTAGATAGGCCAAATCAAGAAGTAAATGAAGTGCATGGAATTAAGTCATCACAACTTCTTCCAATATTACAGATTAATACTTACCACAACTTCCATCCAACACTTTAATTACTTATCATTTTAAGGATAAATATAAAGAAAACTACTCAAAATCCATGGAGAAAACAAACCCACACTTTAGTTTAAATGTAGAAATAATTGTCAAAACAACAAAAAGTCTTGAATAAAACTAAAAGTAGTTTAAAAACAAAGATAAAAACTTATCTCAAATCCTCCACCAAACTCTTGAAGTTCCTTTGAATCTCTTCTCTCTTACAACACTCTTAACTCTCAAAATAAAATTTAAAAAAAAGGAATTTGTGGTGCCTGAAAATCTCTCCAAACGTTCTTCAATGAACTTCTTCAAGAACCTCTGAGGACTCTCCCTTTCGAAGCACACTTCTAAAAGTCTCAACTTGCTTCTTTTATAAATTTCCATGAGGTGGATTGGTAACTCCTTAAAATGTGACCCAATTCAATGTATTCTAGAAAGGATGCCTCCTTTCAAAAGTCTTTTAATCATATTTTGGTTTTTAGTGGTCATAACCACCCTCTTTAGCTAATAGGTGCCTCAAATGTCCCTTTAAAATTTGGAAAAATGAATTAATTCAACAAATAACTGCCTCTAGTGATTAAGCTTGGGGCCTCTGGCACTTCAGCACAGCCTTCTCTATTTCACTGGCGGTTAAGGACCAGATCTGTTGCTTAGGCGCCAAAACTCTTTTGCTCCATTTCCACATTTTTGCTCCAAATTTGATTCTATTTCACTCCTTTTTGTATTTTTCACCTTTTTACTTGTACCTGAATTAAAAACACACAAATACCTTCAATTAAAGCGCAATTCTCAAAAATAGGATGAAAAATATGTCTAAAAATAAAATATATTTTAGGTGTATCAGTGATCCAACATGATAGTCCCTTTAGCATTTGTTCTTCGACCTTCAAATTAAGGTTTCAATCTATGCCCATTCACTTTAAATATTCTTCTAGTTTTGAGATCTACAATATTGACTGCTCCATAGGGATAGACTTTTTTTAACTCTGAATGGCCTATTCTACCTAGACTTCAATTTTCTAAGAAATAATTTCTATCTTGTATTATATAACAAAACTTATTGACTAGGTCCAAATCCTCTTTTTACTATCATTCGATCATGCCATTCTTTCATTTTTTTTGCTTATAAATTCTTACATTATTGTAAGATTCATTCCTAATTTCTTCGAGCTCATTCAATTACAATAATCTTTTCTCCTCAGCTTCTTTTAAATGGAAATTAAATTCTACACAATAAGCTTTATGTTCCAATTCAAGTGGCAAGTAACAAGTCTTCCCAAAAATTAATCTATATGAGGACATTCATATAGGACTCTTATAAGTTGTCATGTATGCATATAATATAGTATCTAATCTGATAGACCAATCCATTTTGTTAGGATTATTACTTTTCTCCAAAATTCTCTTAATTTCATGATTGGATACTTCCACTAAACCAGTATTCTAGGGATGATAATCAGTTGCAATTTTATGTATTACATTATATTTTCCACCAACATTGCAACTGTTGCATATCTAAAATGAGATACTCCATCAGTAATGATCACTCTCGGCATTCGATATCTTGTAAAAATATTTTTAATTAAAAATTTTGAAACACTCCGAGCATCACATCTAGGTAAAGAAATTGCTTCTATCCATTTTGAAATGTAATCCACTGCAATCAGTATGTATATATTTCCTAATGAAGGTATAAATGGTCCCATGAAATCCAATCCCCAAGCATAAAAAATTTAGAGGCATTAAAATTTAGAAGTCTTACTAGCAAAATATTTAACTTTAAACATCTTATCATATCTCTGCCCTAAAATAGCTCTGATTGCATAATCACTAACATCACACATTAATTCAAAAGGTTCTCCCAATCTAGCAAAAGAATTATAGAAGCAGTGATAATTTTTTTTCTTTAAGGGTTCAAAGGCTTTAAGGCAATCTTGATTAAAGTCAAATTTTGTATCTTTCTCCAAAAGTTGGCATAATTGTTTAGTAATATCTTAAAAATCCTTAATATATCTCTTGTAAAATCTAACATGTCCTAAAAAACTCCTTATTCCCCTTATTGTGGTAAGTGGAGGTAGGTTTGATATAATCTGTATTTTTGTAGGATCTACTTCCATACCAGTTTCTGAAATTTTATGTCCAATCATATTTCCTCTTGCAACCATAAATTAACATTTTTCTCAGTTTAATATGAGATTAGTTATTTCACAACATTCCAGAACTTTTTCTAAATGTTTTAGACATATTTGGAATGAAGTTCCAAATACTGAAAAATCATCCATAATGACTTCAATCCCTTTTTCAATCAAATCAAAGAAAATTGACATCATACATCTTTGAAATGTTGCAGGTACATTATATAATCCAAAAGGCATTCGCCAAAAAGCAAAGCTTCTATAAGGATTAGTGAATGTTGTTTTATCTTGATCCTCTAAAGCAATAGGTATTTGATGATATTTGATATATTCATCTAGAAAATAAAAATATATATGCCCAGCTAATCTATCCAACATCTCATCCTAAAATTGTAAGGAAAAATGATCCTTCCTGGTGGCAGCATTTAATTTTCTATAATCTATGCAGATTCACCAATTAGTGACTTGTCTTATTGATATTGACTCATTATGCTCATTTGTTACTATAGTCACACCTCCTTTCTTTGGAATACAGTGAATTAGACTAACTCAAGTAATGTCTAAAATAGGATTTATTATTCCAGCATCTAACCATTTTAAAATTTCTTTCTTTACAACTTCTTTCATCATAGGATTTAATCCACTTTGAGGGTCAGCTCTTTGTTCATGTTGCTCTTCTAATAAGATTTTATGCATACAATATGAAGGACTCACTCCTTTAATATCAGCTAATGTACATCCAAAGGCTTTCTTATATCTTTTCAAAATTTCCAACAATTGTTGTTCTTGCATATCAGTTAATTTTGAGGATATTATAACAGGTAATGTAGATAAATCTCCTAAAAATGCATATTTCAAATGTGTAGGAAGCATTTTCAGTTCTAGTTCGAGGGTTTATCAATAGATAAAATTAAATTCTTGTTAATTTTTGCAGGATCTAACATTTCAAATCTTTCCTAAACATAATCCATATCTTCTTTACTCACTTCCAAGATTCATTTTGAATTCTATCCTCGCCTTGATATTCCATATATTCCTTTATAAATTCTCTTTCAAAAGTTTTCTTGAAATATTTATGGCTTAAATATTCCATTCTGAAGTATTAATTCTATTGCTCTTTCTTAGGGTATCTCATTGATTTTTCAAAACTAAGTGTAACCTCTTGATCACCAACTCTCATAATTACTTCTCATTTCTGCAAATCTATCAAAGCTCTTTCACTGGCTAGGAAAGGTCTTCCTAAAATGATAGGAATTTCCTTATCTTCCTCCATATATAATACAATAAAGTCCACAAGAAAGATAAACTTATTGAGTTTTACCAAAACATCTTCTATAATTCCTTTAGAATAGGTAATAAAACAATCACCTATCTACAGAGTTACAGTTGTAGGTGAAATAGCTCCTAAGCCCAACCTTTTGAAAGTTGATAATGACATAAAATTAATACCGGCTCCTAAATCACATAAAGCTTTTCCATAAAATCGTTCGTCAATAACACAAGGAATTGTAAGACTTTCAGGCTCTTTATGTTTTTTAGGAAGCTTTTTCTGAACTAAAGCACTGCACTCTTTGCTGAGTGCAACGGTCTCATTATCTACAAACTTCCTTTTCTTATTAAATATCTGCTTTATGAACTTCACATAGCTTGGCATTTGTTACAAAGCCTCAACAAATGGAATGTTTATTATTAATTAGCCCTCAGTGGAAGGAGTAGTGGGATCTCTAGAGTGGCAGTCGGTAACCTCCCAGCCTAATCATGAAATTAGGGACCAAACTCTAGATTAGTTAATGTTCTTTATAGCACTCGGAAGAGGGTAAAGAATAAGATTGCTCCTATTTGACACAAAATATTTTTTAAAAATATTTTCAAATGATTTCAATTTCTTCACAAACCATATATTCATTATAAAGTGAAATGATGCTTCTATAAAATTGAACTTTCCGTCACAATAAAACTTTATTTAATTTTTGCAATTTTACTTTTGAAAGTTTAGTATTTAATTTAGTTTAATTTTTGTAGTCTTACATCTACATTTTAATTAGCATTCACTTTAGTAGTTAATTTTTAAATTTAACACTTTACTTTTATTTTTGTATTTGTTATAAAATAATTTTCATAATTTACTTTAGGTATTTTCCTACTTCCCCGTGGGATCGATATATATAACTCCATTAGAGCCCTTTATTACTTGAGCGAATTGTATACTTGCATTGATTTTTAAGAGAGATTTGGAAATTTTAAAAAGAGTTTTAAGAGATAAATTATTTTCATAAAAAGTATTTTCGCTAAGACTATATTGCATATATATTATATCTGCTTGCATCAAGTTTTTGGCACCGTTAAGCGGTGTCATCTTCATAAAATATTTGCATATACAAATCTCTGCTTTAGCTAGCCATGAAATTGAGCCCAATTAATTGATCAAATTTGTGTGGGTGATTGTCATGAGTGTCTTAGAAAGGATTTGGACTGACTTTGAATTGATTTGAAGGGTCAATTTGAGGGATTTTGGGCATTTGATCAATTTGGGTATGTTGTGTTAGACTTGGGCTAGAGTTGGGTTAAGTCCAAATTGATGGTTGAAAATTGTCTAGGGAAATTTCATGAAGAGTTCTCAACATTAATTTGGCATCAATTTTGGGGTTTGGGAATTCAATTATGTGACATTTGGATACATGGCTAAATTGGGGCAAACATAGAAATTTTGGATTTGGGTTAAAATTGGGTGAAATTGAAGCTTGACTAAGGTCAATTGGGGATTCAATTTGATGTGTGGAGATGTTTCAAAGTGTTTATGATGCATAATTGGGGTAATTGGAAAGATTTGGGGGTTTCAATTGTGTGGGATTTTGATTTTAGGCCAAATTGTGCCTTTTTAATTTGGATTGAAATTAGATTCAAATGTACGTCAATTAAACGTAGATTTGGTTTGAATTGAGTTGGTCATGATGAATTTGAGTTTAGAATTGAAATTGTGGGAGATTGAGGTCAAATTAATGGACATTGGGGATGAATTTGGGGAAATTGGTCCTTAAGGGTAATTTAGGGCTTTTGCTCAAAATAAGTCGAATTGGTTAATTTTAAGTGATTTTGGAGGTTTTGCGAAAGTTTGGGGTACCAAGAGCATTTTTTGTAATTTTAGTAAATTTGGGGGTATTTTGGTAATTCTAGAAATTTTGAGATGTTTTGGGCAATTTGGCTAGTTTGGAATGGTTTGAAACGATTTTTGAACAAATTTGGGTATTTTGGGTGAAATTGGGAATTTTGGTCAAATTTACAGTTTGGGAGTGTTTAGGTAATTTGGGTAGATTTTGAAGGCAAAAGGCCAAGTTGGATATTTTAATGAAATTGGGGTGCCAACCACCTTATTTGAGCCATGGACCAATGGAATCCCCATTTAGGTCTTTTATGTACTCGTCTTAGCTAAACCCTAGCCTAGGGCTAGTGGGTTTAAGGGACCATCTACATGAGTCTCCCAAAAGATCAAGGGATCAAATTCAATAAGTTTTGGGTTTAAAGTTGTGTGTGAAAGTGAGTGAACCAGCACCAGAACAACACCAAGGTCAACCCTAAGGCCAAGCAGACATATGGAGACTCACCTTGAGCTCCCTCATGTTGACCCCACCTACTGAGTGCTAGAGGTTAGGACCAACATGTGGAACTTCATGTTGAGCAAAGAACAGTTTAGAATTTCTAATGGTGAGGGTTCCTTTTCTAATTCTCTAGGAATAGTGATCAGAAAAGTCCTATGGCTAGACCCTACGCTATTAAAGAGGAAAAACTAGACCTCAACCAAAAGTGAGGTCAACAGAGCATAAATCCTATTGGGTTATTAAGGAGTTAAATTTCAATTTGAAAGATGTTGGTGAAGAAAGATTATTGCATATGAATGAGCTTCAGGAAATTAGGAATGGATTTTATGATTATGCTACGATTTATATGGAAAAATTGAAAGAATGACATGATCGAATGATAATAAAAAAGAATCTGAACCTGGAGAAGAAGTTTTATTATATAATACAAGATTGAATTTATTTTCTGAAAAATTGAAGTCCAGGTGAAAAGGGCTATTCACAATTGTAAAATTCTATCCCTGTGCAGCTGTTAATATTGAAGATCCCAAGACTGGAAAGAATTTAAAGTGAATGGGCATAGACTGAAATCATAGTTTGATGGGCAAAAACAAATTTTTAAAGAGACTGTAATGTTGGGTCGCCTAGAATAAAGACTGGGAATGCCGGGCTAACAACATTAAACCAAGCGCTTTGTGGGAGACAACGAATATTTATCGTTGTTTATATTGCTTATATTTTTTTTGTTCAGAATATTATATATATATATATATATATATATATATATATATATATATATAT
>JXCR01106829.1:56308-69107 GCA_002079205.1 Phalaenopsis hybrid cultivar | reverse complement strand
AGATGTGTATAAGAGAGAGTATATATATATATATATATATATATATATATATATATATATATATATATATATATATATATTCATTTTTTTTATGGATTCTGTGTATTTGAGAAACTTGAAATTGAGAAAATTTTTAAAAAATATCTTTATTTGCCTAATTTTATGAAAGATTTGAGAATTTATTGGATTGAAATCGGAATGGCAAAATTTTGGAACTGGCGTCTGAGGCGCCACTTTCTAGAGGGTTGGCGCCTGAAGCGCCAAAATTGGCACCTAAGGCACTGCAGTGACAATAATGACTTCAAACGTTTCAAAAGGCAGTTTTTGGCAGTTTTTAATGGGTTCTTCTCCTTATAACTCCCAAAAACTGATTCTAAAGTCTATTTTAAGGGGCAAAATGAGGGAAGAGTCAATACTTTTCAAGTTCAATGGCTTCCCACTCTAAAAAATACTACGAGATATGGAGTTTTCAATTGGAGGATGTTCATCAATTTTGATATGAAAAAGTTACATGATCGTGTTCTTGTGAAGAAGAGGTTAATCAAGCAAAGAGGATTTGTGAAACGAGGATTCAATACACCGAATACTCGAGTGGAGGACATTATTGCATTGAGATGTTAGGAAGTGCTTTGTTATACCACTGCTACTGTAGTTGTCTCTGTGGAGAAAGAGTTTTATGCAAATCATCATGGAATCAACCTAAGAATTGTCTATGTGCGAGGCAGGCTTGTACAATTCACTCCTTCAAGATTAAAAGTTATGTTTATGATTGAATGTGCTTCTATTTTCCCATATGCAAATTTTGCTCCTACAAGAGATAATATTAACAAAGTTTATCGATTTCTTATCGATGAAGATGCAGATTGGGAGATTAGATAAGACGGAAATGTGTGTTTTTCTTCATCATTGTTGAATCCTGCATCTAAGGTGTGGCATTTCTTTATTGTATCAAAATTACTCCCCACTATGAAAATCAGTAAAGTGACTAATGAGAGTGCTATTTTGAATTACTGTATTCAAATTAGAAAACTTATTGACATTGGTGAAATATTTCTAAAATCAATTTTGGGTTTGATCGTAAAAGGATCTACTACTGGACTTGGACATCCATCTACTATTTTCCAACTGTGCAGCCAATCGCAAGTGCCTTATGAAATTTGGTAAAAAGTGCTTCTTCCTTAGAAGTTTATGGACCCATAAGTTTATTGCAACTGCATTGGAATGAGAGATGAGAAATATATGAATAAGTTGATCAACCAATCATCCCATAATTCATCACATATTTAGCCTTTCTTTAGCTCGGATGCACTTTTGAAGAGGATCAAGAAATTTGAGAAAGAGGTACCAAACCTTATGCACGCAATTCAGAATATTTCTGAAATGTTGGATCATCTGGATTGGAGGCTGAAGGAACATTTTGAACATACTGGACGTATTGAAGATGGTTTGGTATGTTTGTTCAAGAAACATGCTTGGATTGAGGAAGATTCAATGGATAACTTTCCTTATCGACCTTTCTACAACCTGTACATGCACTACCAATCTATGGGAGATATCCAGGAGGACGAGAGCAAAGAAGACGTTTGAACTTCATGACCGGAATGCTTATTTAATATTGCTTGCTTATGTTATTGTTTAATGTTGGATTGCATTTACTTTCATTGTTGAACCCTGTTTGTGTTTATTGTTGAGCATTTTGATATTTAGATTTCATTTTATGATGTTTGGTTTGCTTTGGACACTGAATTAGATGTTGTTAGCTTTAAAATTATTATTTTTTAATAGTACAGATTTTATACATAAAAGTGATTTTTGTGTTGTTTGTGAGAGTTTTGTGTTAGAAAATTGTTTAATTATGAGTATAAGTGTTTATTTGAGTTAATTTGAGGTTGA
The DNA here is from genome assembly GCA_002079205.1 of Phalaenopsis hybrid cultivar. Lineage (NCBI taxonomy): Eukaryota > Viridiplantae > Streptophyta > Magnoliopsida > Asparagales > Orchidaceae > Phalaenopsis > Phalaenopsis hybrid cultivar. The sequence goes on along the minus strand of JXCR01106829.1, from coordinate 67,214 downwards.
TGTCAAGTGGCACACAGTAGAGTTCCCCAAATTGCTTAAAAATTGTGAAATCACAAAGTAAAAACCCATTCTTACTTGTTGGGTCACCTCCTACCTCTAAACCGTGACTTAGGGCTTCACATTGTGCAGATTTAAGAAGATTTCAGAGGCCAAATATCTTAGATTTCATCTTCTCGTGGTAAGAGCTTCACTATAACCTAGAAATTTTTTATTTTCACCATGGCTTTGTTCTACATTATGGAAGATCCAAAATTTGGGATTTTTTATGAAGAAGCTTAAGGGAAACCCATGGTGAAAATTTTCTTACCAAATCATCTTACTTGCAGAGTTAAATTTATGATTTTGTAATTTATTTGGATTTTATTTGGATTTTCATAGAAATTATAATGACTCCACGAGTAAAAGGAGGAAAGCTTAGGGGAGATTTTGACGCAAGAAAATTTGTTTACTATAAGGTCCAGGGCTGTTACAATACTCAAATGGACTCGAGGAAATTGATCAAAGAACGGGCATTTGCTAACCCAGGTGGCAAGATCAAGAGGTTGATCGTAGCTAGAAATTGAGAGAGGTTTTCAACCGTCACTGCAGTAACTATTGTGCATATGATCCGAGAGTTCTATGCCAACTTGCGATTCACTTCTAAAGATCACATCCTCGTGAGAGGTAAGAAAGTTAAGTTTTTATGAGAAAGGATCAATGCATTTTATGGACTGAGAAATGTGTTTCATTGTGAATATGTTGCATTGGTGATGATTGATTCATCATTGGAGGAAGTAATTACCCTTTTAAGTGATGGAAGGGGAGAATGGAAAATTAAGAATAATAAGAAAGTTAATTTCACCACTTCCATGATGACTTTTTAGTCACAGGTATGGCATTACTTCATCTCTACAAAATTACTTCCAAGAAATCATCTAAGCGAAGCAACGAAGGATAGAGCTGTGCTAAAATTCTGCATTCAGAAATGAAGGCAGTAGATGTTGGTGCCCTTATAGTACATCATGCTCGGAGTATACGCAGAAGTGCTACAACTAATGGTTTAAGATACTCTGTCATGATTTTCACTTTATGTGAACAATCAAGAATAGAGTCTCATTAAAATGAGAAAAGCTACAGCCATAAAAACTTATTGGGAAGCATACAGTTCAAAGATTTGAATCATTTGTTGAGTCTAGGAGTGGAGGGAGTGATAGACCCTCAACATCTGCTGCAGGGCCATTTTCTTCTCACTCTGCTTCACTTGAGAATATTATGGAGCAGCTTATGATTTAGCAAATGGATATTGTAAATATGCAAAATACAATTGGAGGAATTTAAGCAAGGAATGTTTATAATGATGAATATAAGCAGAGGAGAGTTCAATATGATATAGCATATGAAGAGGCATTTGTTAGATTTCTAAGGAGTGATTATAGTGTGGAATTTCCAACTTGCCTCAGTTTCATTCCTTATAAGCCAGATCATGATATAGAAGAAGAAGATGATGATGATGATGAGGAAGGGGATGAAGACTGATATTTTAGGAGTTTAATTTACTGGTTAGTTAGTTTGTTTGTTATTTTGATTTTTTGTGGTTTGTTATGTTTGAAAATGTTGACATATGAACTTTCATTTTAATATTGTGTTGTGGACTTAATTATAATAGTAACTGTAGATTTTTACTTCTTTTGTATTTTTAGTATTTTCAGTTTCAGTTTCTATTTTAAATTCTCAGCAAATCCTGTACAATATATTATGTTTCATTTAATGGTTTAAAGTCTGTATTTTTAAAGTTAGTACTTGCAGTATACCAGAACTTAGTTTCATTTTTAGAAATCCTCTAATGTTAGTTTTTAATTTTATAAATTTACTATTTTTTTCACCTACAAAATTTTATACTGAACATTTTTAATTATTTAAAAAGGAGTAAACTAAATTTTATTTGTCTTAAATTACATATATTTTTAAAATTAATTTAACATGACATGGGATATAAAGAGTTAACTTTAAATGACTATATTTATATTTATAAATATCACGATAAATTTAGGTAATTTTTTTTACTAAGGAAGGTCAATTCTAAAGTTAAAGATATTTGGTATGAAAAAACAAGACTATGTTTTTCTATTTAAAATAAGTAAAATTGTATTTTTGAAGTATTAAGAATTTTAGAGTTTCATGTAAGAAGAAAAGAATGAGACTTTATGAAAAATCATAAAACTAATATGAATTTATAAAGTGAAGAAAGGCAAAGAGTTTTAACTTTAAGAAGAGGATAGTGAAGTTCAAAATTATTAAAGGATATCCAGATATAGTAATCCTCACTTGAAAAAGAAAAATAAAAAAAAGGATTGAAAAGATCCTCAAAGAAAAAAAAAAGAAGAGAAAAAAGAAAAAGATAAGAAAAAAGAAAAGAAAAAAAATTGTGTGAGGAGAAGCTTGAGGAGATACCTAATAAAAAATTGGCCTCACTTGAATCAACTTAAAGAAAACACTTTCTTACATTTTCTAAACTTGTATTTGAGTATTAAGACCTTTGCTAGTAAAGTTTTCATGAAGTTCTTTTTCATATAGATATTATATGTATCCTTGATATGACAAATTACAATTCTTCTTAAAATGAATAGAGATTCAAAAATCTTAGATTTGATTACTAAGTATTCTTAGACTTATAGTTTTAATCTAAGTTATTAATTTTTTTTCTAAATTATACTATATTAAACTAAAGTATAAGAGTTTATAAGTTAGCGTTCGTTTGGGGCAACTTGTGCATTTCAGGATAAGCTACTTATCCCGAAATGCAGCCCGCGGGCCGACCGCAGGGGTCTACCCGCGGCCTGCGTTTAGTGTAAAAACCCAAACACAGTTTTGAATAAGCTAGTGAATTGCGCAAACTAAACAGTTTGGCGATGTTTTGAAAATGCCTCCCGCACTTGTAAGCTGCCCCAAACAGACCCTTAATCTCTATCCATATGCTTTTAAGTAATAAAAGTTTCACTTTAGGACAAGTAACATTTAAGTTTAAAGGATGTTGATACACCAAAATAATGTGTTGTTTTAAGTATACATTTAATGCTTATTTTTGGTGATATTGCAATTTAAGGAATGATATTTTCATATTTTTTTGCAGGTATATCAATTTTAGACAGTTGGAGCAAATATAGTAAAAAGTACAAAATTTGGAGCTAAAATAGCAAATTTTGTGATTCTGGCGTTTGGCGCCTGAAGAACCACTTTATTGAGAGCTGGTGCCTGAAGTGCCAGAGTTAGCACCTAAAGTGCCATTTTATAGAGAGCTGGTGCCTGAAGCGTCAGATTTGGTGCATGAAGCGCCAAAACCCAGAACAACACGGTCTTAAGCAACTTAGTGCTTGAAGGGCCAGAACGAGCTCTAGAGACGAGTTTTTATGAATTAAGAGTACTCGAGATGAATTTTGCAAAAAATTTAAAAGGTCCACTTTTTCTAAACGCCCCATGAAGCAAGTGGTATGAGAGGGGTTTTTCGAAAAAGGCAGATGAGAGAGAGAGAGAGAAAGTCAAGGGCTCGGAGAATTTCTTCAAGGATTGTAAGAGGAGAGGGAAGGTGAGAGATTTCTTCTTCATTATTCTTCTAAGAGAGAATTGAGAGTGTATGTAAAGTTGGAAAGTGCTTTAAAAGAACTTCTAGAGATTTTCTTGGGAAGGATTGTTAAATAAGTTGTCTTTTATTTCTTTATTTTTGTAAACTTATTTTTATATATGAAATCTGTGTCTTGTTGTTTCCTTCTCATGAATTCTAAGTAGTCTTCTTTATCTTTCTCCCTAGTTTGAGATATTATTTTGTGAAGAATTGATTTTGTTTTATATGCTTTTAAATGTCTATAATTTGTGATGATTCAAACTGATCTTCATTTACTTTTTGATTTGGCCAATTGAAATGTTAAAATGTGTTGATAAACATATGATCTTAAAGGGATGTGATTTCTACACTATGGTGACAGTAATATTTGATTCCTTGGGAGAGGATGTCATCCTTGGGGTAGAGTGCAAATAAATAGAGAAACATAGTTTGTTGGATGTAGAATTGGAGATTTTAAGGTGACAGATTAAAATCTCCAATTTGGTCCAGTTCATTGGATTAATGCGAGATTCTTAGCCCTCAGTTGAGGGAGTAGTAGGAGCTCTAGAGTGATAGATGGTATTATCCCAGCCTAACAACGAAATTAGGGACCAAACTCTGGATTAGTCAATGTTCTTTATGCATGTGGAAGAGGCTAAAGAATAAGATTGCTCCTATTTGACACAAAAAAAAATTTTATATTTTTTAAATGATTTTAATTTCTTCACAATACATATGCTCATTTTAAAGGAGAAAGATGCTTTCTTAAATTTTGAACTCTTTGTCACAATAACATTATTTAGTTTTCATAAGTTTACTTTTGAATGTTGAGTAATTAATTTAATTAACTTAGTTCTTTTAACTGCATTTTATTTAGCTTACACTCAACTAGTTTAGATTCAAACATCATAATTCAATTTTATAGTTTAAATTGTGTTTTACATTATAGTCATATGAATTGATCTATAAGAATTTCCAACTTCCCTGTGAAATCAATAACTAGGACTCCTTTAGAGCGATACATATACTTACGTTATTATTAGGGGATTTGACAGTTTAAAATTTTTTAAAAGATAAAATTATTTCACAAAATTTATTTTTGTTGGGTTTACATTGCATATTTATTATTATAAATATTGTGTGTATTTTGTAATGTTGAAAAATATTTGGAAAAGAAACACACAAAAATATGCCGCATCACATTAACCCTTAAATAACAAGGAAAAAGCCTAAGTCTAACAACATCATTAACGACACAGTTATACTAGAATATGGCACATAATTCAAAGAAATTGGCTAGGTGAAGATTAGAATTCATAGATTGTAGTCCCCAAAATTTGTTATTTTGGACCATTTGAATTATGTTGTTTCAGCTTAAAGGTGTTGGCCTCTATAGTGGGATATTTGATGCTCATGTGGACTTCTTTAACATAAGGGTTGCCATAATCTTTAAGTGGTTTCATGTTGAGGGTTTTAGGGTTCTCCATCTCAATGGGTTTGTCAGTGATTGAGTGTGATCTCTTAAGGTGTTTGAAGGCCCATTGAATTTTAGGGTCAAACGAGGAAAGGTCGGACTCAACTCCCTTTTGCATACTAATTAACATGAACAAAGAATTCCTACAACAAACTTAACAGACTTCAAACAAGCAAACAATCACGATGACCCACACAAGCCAGTCAACAAACAAAAATACAAAGGATGCATCACATTTAAGAAAGGAAAATAGACACATTTTTGTTTTTTGGCTTTATAGTTTTTCATAGCTTCTCAATTTTTTTTAGCACTTGCATGAAAATATAATAACAAAAAAGATGCAATAACAAAAATAATAAATGACAATAAGAGACAAGAATACAAAAGTGTCAAATCTAGATCTTAAGCTTATCAACTAAAACTCTTCTAAAATAAAAATATTTATTAGTGCTTTTCTCCAGCAACGGTATAAAAAACTTGACACACTTAATCTTATCATGAAGTAATAGTACATGTATACATGTTAGGTAATATGTGCTCTATGGGTCCACAAATTGATCCCTCGATGAAATGTTTAATAATTTTTCCTAACACAAAATCTCTAGTTTGCTAATCATATAAACCTAGCTTGGTGAGATCTCAAAATGTGTTGAAATCCTAAAATTCTACAAAAAACAAATCAAATTGCAGACAACAGAAAATAGAAACTGGAGAGAAATCTTAGATGTTCTTTAGAAATAATGAGTTTCGTGCATCTGTGATTCGAGTATCGTGGTAGTTCATGGTGTTCTTTAAAGTTTTCTACGTGATAGTTGCCAATGAGGGATAAGTTTTTTCTTATGCTTATTTATAGGTCAAAAGAGGAATTAAAAAAACATGAAGTTAAGTCTTGATTCACCCTATGTCATTTCCTAAGATTTTTTTGATCCTCTATAAAGGTTGCATAGTCCTACTTGAATATGTCTATCATTTCAGGATTCCTTGGTCAACCTTTTTGTTCTACTATGCGACAGTTTTAGCATTCTAATTGGCTAGACTATGAGTAATTGAAATCCATAAGGTTAACCAACAACATAAGGCTATAAAAGCAAGGAAAAACACTATTAAAAAAAAGCTTAAAAAACCATGATAAAGCCACACCCTACATCACATAGACACAAAAAGGAATTTAGCAACACATTGTCGAGAAAATAAGAGACTAGAAAACTATGTAGATCTTTACAACAAGAAACAAAGAAATGTTAAATTTAAAATAAAACATTACTTCTCCACAAGATTAGAATCTTTCCCTCTCACAAAAATGCTTTAGAGAAATCACAAGAACAAGAGGAGGAAATTTAGCCCTTAAAATTTTAAATCAAAGGTAGAAGAAAACTTAAGGGGAGAGCTCTCTCTAATCAAAATCCCTCTTTTCTCTCAGCCTCTAGCCTCCCTAGATACCAAAAATCATCCTCATGGGAATATATATAAGTAGAGCATGATAAAGACAAGAAATTTTTCCAAAAAATGTCTAACTAGTTTGGTACAGGTGTGTCACGATTCTAGCATGGACACACTACGCTAGGTGCGGGTGTGCTACCTAAGGATTTCTAATTTGTGGGCTTGGTGCAGGTTAGTGCAGGTGCTTTATGTGGGCGCGGATACACTCTGTTTCCAACATGGCGTATTGTGTTAACTCAGGTGTGCTGGTCTAATCTATCCTCCTTTATGCTGATTTCCATCTTTTTTGCTTCAAAATCACGTTCAAGCTATCTCCTGCACAACTGAGAGAAATATATCTTTCTCAAGAATAATATCAACATAAAAATATGTAAATTTATGGAAAAACATTTTAGGGAAATATCACCTTTTTTGTTATATCAGGACCTTTCTTTGTGATTCAAAGTTATGGGTCTCCACTACCCCTGACAATTATTGAGATCCTTGGCTACCTAACTACTCTATTTGGCTTTATAAGTTTCTTAATGAAGCAGTTTGGCTATATAATTGATTTAGTAAATTTACTAACAATACAATCAAATTCTCATTTTCTTTAGTGTAGTCACTATCCTGGTTATTCCAATATTCAATAGGATTGATTTGGGAGCTCCACTGCTGCTTGTTTTCTATATTTGGATTATTATTAGTCAAATTAAGGTTTTGGTGAGTTAACCGACATGGGTTGTAAGNTTCTTTCTTAAGAATAATATCAACATAAAAATATGTAAATATATGGAAAAACATTTTATGGAAATATCACTTTTTTTGTTATATCAGGACCCTTCTTTGTGATTCAAAGTTATGGCTCTCCACTAACCCTGACAATTGTTGAGATTCTTGGCTACCTAACTGCTCTATTTGACTTTATAAGTTTCTTAATTAAACAGTTTGGCTATATAATTGATTTAGTAAATTTACTGACAATACAATCAAATTCTCATTTTCTTCAGTGTAGTTACTATCCTGGTTATTCCAATATTCAACAGGATTGATTTTGGGGCTCCACTACTACTTGTTTTCTTTATTTGGATCATTATTAGTTGAATTACGGTTTTGGTGAGTTACCCGACATGGGTTGTATATGATGGAGTTTGGATCATCAAACTTAGTTTCTATGACAAGGTGTTCAAAGTTTTTTTGATTGCTAGCCAACAACGGGTTGACATAATCTTGAAAAGGTATAAATTTATTTAGTTGCAGCTTTGTCATTTAGTGTTTAAATTTATTGTAAAAACTAGCCATCAATTGGTTGGTATACTTCTCAAAAGTTTTAATTGGTTTTCTTGAGGAGTGTTGAAATTTAAAAAAAATAAATATTCAAAGGAAAAGAATAAAACAAAATAAAAATAAAGATAAAAATAAAAATAATATTCAAACTTAGATTCTTACTATTTTGACTAAAATTTTTCTAAGGTTAGAAAAATTTGACAGCTATCCCTGACAAAAGTGCTAAAAATTACTATGGAGTAAGTCAGTCATCACACAAGTATACATGTCAACTCATAATGCACTTAAAGAGTATAGCGCATCAATTCCACGAGGATACTCTAAAAATGTTTCTAACAGGCAAAGTTCTAATTTACTGAACTACTAAGTCTAGTTTAAAAAGATCAAAATCAGAAGATGAATATTAAATACCTAAAAGACAGTAAATAGAAATAGCAAGAAAATGTGTTCAGCATATTGAATATGCAAGACACATACTCCTGTGACATAGTTTAGGTGATTTTTTGTAGTTTTTCTAGGGGCTCCACAGTATAGTCGACAACAAGGGATAAATTTTTTTTCTTTTGCCTATGCTTACGTAAGAAAAGGGTTGGAACTCATAAAGTTAAATTCCCTTATTCCTCATGTCATTCTGCAAAATTTTTCTGATCACCAAGATAGGTTGCAAAATCTTACTAGAATATGTCTAATCGTACAAAGATTTTGTGGTTAACCTACTCATTCCACTATGTAACGAGCAGAAGTCATAATTCACGAGGGACTTTAACTTTCCTATCATGTTCGATAAAATGTAAATGATGAAAGGAAGATTAACACATTAATATTAGAAATTTATGCTTCAGAAAGGCATCGAGGGAAGAAGAAATTCATAGCTTGAAAATCACAAGAAATTCACAAGAATTATCCATAGGAATACAAAAGAAGATTAGCTATATTGCATGATGAAAGATGAAAGGAACTTTTTTATGGAAAGTATAACGAAGAGAAACAATGTAAGAAATACGGAATACTTAAGATAGAGTCAATCGATCCTTAAAATACATCGAAGTTGTTTATAATCAATACAAATATTCATAGATCTCTCTCATACAAATGCACTCAATCTCACTTTACAAGAACATAAAATGCTCAAACAATCACGAATTAACAAGAAAACGTACTCTTCCAAGCGAAGCCGAGGAATAAAACTCCCACAAACTACTTCCTAAGCCTTAAAGCCACAACCCAGTAAACAAAAAGTCTTCACATAAAGATAAAACCATGGTTTTATACTTACGTATTGTATTAGATATAAAAAGTAGGTATAAAAACTCTCCAAGTTGGTCAAAATCTTCAAATTCTGTGTTTTCACAGCTGGATTTGGTATGTCCTAGCCAGACAAGTATTTGCTTCTAGTGCACTAGTGCGTACCGCGGGTTCATGCACACCACCGCAACTGGTTGGGCACGTGCAACACAAGCAAGCTAAATTTGGCTAGCCAGGAGCTTGGGTTTGGCAATTCTAACAAGCGAGGGAGCCCAGATGGATTTGACAAGTCCGCAAGTGCGGGCAAATGCACCGCGGGGGTGCGCTTGCCAGCGTACGCAGAGGTGGGAAGCGCCGGCGGAAAGCTGAGAGGCTATGTGCACGACTGTGGGGCACAAATACCCATTCATGGGTGGAGGGCCCATTAGTACGAAGACCTATTTTTCATCAATTTTAGTCTTTTTCTTTTTTTCCAAGTGTCTTAAGCCTTGTATTCTGCACAACATGATAAAAATATTTTTCTCAACTATAATATCATGACAAATAAGATAATTAACAATATTTAATTTCCGAAAAATGTGTAATTTCAAATTGTATCATCAAGTAATGGATGTAGAAGACCCCAATACTCGGCATTGGGAGATGGACTTTCACGGAGCTTCTTCAACAAGTGAAGACAAAATTACGAGCAATAGTGCCCGGTAAAGTAGGGATCAGACCGATCATCATCAATCTAGTGCAAGGGATGTTACGGTTCTCCTACCACTTGACAGAGCTGTGCACGATCAACAAAGCAAAATACGAAGGATTGATGATTGATAAAGAATTGATAAATCTAATGGATATAAAGTGTGTTAGTTTCTATGGAGATTCTCAATTTAATATCAACCAAGTTGGTAGAAGATACAAAATTTTGAAGCCAAAGCTCGCGCCCTACTTCTGCTACACAATGATGTTGGAGCAAATTCTGAAGTTAGCCATGTACAAGATTTCATTGGGAAAAAACTCTCTAGTAGATGATTTAAATTATAATGTGCATCCTCTTCAAAAAAATTTTGGACCTATAAATAAAAAAATAAAAATTAAAATTATCCTGTAGATATTTCAATCTTCCTTAAATAATTGGAAAATTATCTATTTTTTAACCAAATTAATTTAAGAAAACTAAATAAAATCTGTTCCAACCATCAAAATTGCTAAATAACAGATGAATATATATATATACATATGAATAAATGTTGTTTTAAAAAGCTAGAATTACACGTTTGAACAAATAAAATCGATTAGACGTTTACATTGAATATTCTTCGCCGGTACTACGTCCCCCAACGGTTGACTGACTAATTTTGTCCATCCCATAATCTTCGTCGTTCCATTCCCACTCTATTTCCGTCCGCCGGAGTAGGAATAATGTAAGATCTACAAGGTATCTATGCTCTATAAAAACTGATCAGCGCTTCAAAACATCTCAACCGAGTCTCAACCCATGGCGTCATCCTCTTTCTCCCAGCTCGCTGTCCTTACATTACTTTTTTTAAGCAGTTGCCTAGCCAACGCCGGCACAATTGCGGTCTACTGGGGTCAGAACGGCAAAGAGGGAACTCTCTCCGATACCTGCGGTACAAAAAACTACGGCTACGTAATCCTCTCTTTCCTAACCGTTTTCGGCGGTGGCCAAACACCCGTTCTCAACCTAGCTGGTCACTGCGATCCTCCATCAGGAACTTGCACAAGCCTATCTTCTGACATCAGCTCATGCCAATCCCTCGGCATCAAAGTCCTACTCTCCCTCGGCGGCGACTCAAGCGGTTACTCTCTTTCTTCGTCCNGGAAAAATTATTCCATGCGGATCGGCGTCCGCACGTAGCTTGCGTGCGGACGCCGATCCGGACCGTAAATCAATG
>JXCR01106829.1:43109-53963 GCA_002079205.1 Phalaenopsis hybrid cultivar | reverse complement strand
TATATATATATTCAAAAAAATATGCATTCTTACAAACGCTGCATTTAGGTTCACAAACAAAGTTTTGGTGGCGGTCTAAAACTCAAAGCAAATAAAAAGTAACCCTAAATACACCATATGTCTCAATGCTGTGTAGCTTAGAGTATTTCTAAGTTTCTCGATTTTAATGATTTGAACTCTTTTTTATTTTGACATCTTGAGATGTGTTGCCTTAAAATTGAACTATTTGTATAGAAATAGAAATAATCCTTGATCATAAATATTAAAATCATATAACCTCTAGCCACAACAATTTTTGAGAGTTTTCTTAAGAAATTAAATTTTCTTATTTATATTTAATTTTAAAGGCTTGTTTTTATGGAAACAACTATATTTTAGAATAAATTAAAAACCATCTTTTCTAGACTAGGTAAAGAAAAAAAATTTGAGGTGCTGTTAAAAGATTTCAAAATCTTTAGAATTAACATCNTCCTGACCGTAGATCACCGTGATCTACGGCCAGGATCGAACACCGCATGCAGAGATGCATGCGATGTCCGCATGCAATAATCTCTCGTCAATATGCGAGTGGGAGCGCAGAAAATTTGATTAATGCGTGGGGACAGTGGACGCAGAGTGTGAAGGCGTCTGCGTTTTTCGTGGGGTTGCCCGCGTCTCAGGATGCTGCGCCGAGTGGAGGTTATATACCACCTAGCAACTTGGTGTCGCAGGTGCTGGCGGCGGTGAGTATGTCCTCCACGTATGGGGGAATAATGCTGTGGAGTCGATACTATGACTTGCTTAATGGATATAGCGATGCAGTTAAGGGCAGCGTTTGAGACAGGAGGAAGATCTGGTTTTAATGGTTATCATGATCAGTCACTCTTTAAAGAATATTATGTTTAATGAGTTTAAATTAACTAATATTTTTCTTAAAATATAAATAAAATGGATGTATTCGTGTTGTTTATGAATTAGAATGTAAGATGAGACATATGCTGAAATAATACAATATAAGATTACTTGTAGCACCAACTGCAATATGCAATTAGAGTTAACTTTTCAGTTGAAGAACCTAGCTATATATTATATAATTGTTGACTTAATAATTAAAGAAATTAATTATATATTTTATATAATTCTTCATAGAGAGAGAGAGAGAGAGAGAGAGAGACCACACACACACACATAAACAATATCTAAACTTTATATTCACTTGATAACAACTGAATATTTAAATTACGCAAAAATGTACATTAAAAGTATATCTATTTTTAAATTTGTTAATATTGAAAACAATTTACTGCAGAAAACTTTTTTTAATAATTTTAAAATTCATTTTATAGCGTTTTAAAACCTTACATAAAAAATAAAAAATTTTAAAACTTTAACTGATTGCACTAATTCTCAATTTTTTTAATTAGATATTCGAGAAATGATATCTTATCTTTAATAATTACTTAAAAAATGGATCATTTAAACGTTAAATCACTTGACTTAATTCTAAGTCGGAATGATAAAAATATTTTTAAAAGTTATCCCTTAAAACTTATCAAACAAATCTCTTAAAAATAAATTGGTAGGCTGTTTAGGGGAGTCGCAGCTTTTTGAAGAAACAGCTATGAAGCTGCTGTAGAAGAAACAATTACTAAAATAAAGTTGGTGCACCTATAAAAAATTTATTTTTAAGAAAATAGTGAAATTGCAGTTTTTTAGAAACCTCCGTAGCTTTAAATTGCCGTTTTTTTAAATGTGCAGACGAAACAATGTTTTGCCACAAAAGACACCCATGCGACACCGCTTCGTCGTTCCCCACTCACCCTAAAAGTTCTAAGTTATACTATCTCATTACATCTGCATTTGCGTTACTACTATCTTTAGTGATTTTCACTTTAGTTTTAGGATCCAACGCTGAGAAATTATTTTATAGTTTAATCAAAAGTCTGTATTTTTAGGCCTTTTCACAAAGTTATATTAATGAAACGTAAGCAAAAAGTTTTTAATAAATAAAACACTCAAATAATAAACTTTTAAGTTCAAAGTATTTAAGTTTTTTTTGTTATTGCTGCACCTTTTTAATAAAACGGTTATAAAGAAGTGATGGAGAAAGCAACTTCAGAGAAAGCTGCCATGAAAATTAAATATATTCAAAAAAATATGCAACGGATTTCTTACAAACACTGCATTTTAATAGGTCTGATTTAAAAAAAACAGCTCCCTACAATAGCAATTTTTAGAAAGGAACAAGTAAACAGGTTCACAAATAAAGTTGTGGTGGCGGTCTAAAACTCAAACCAAATAAAGTTGTGGTGACGGTCTAAAACTCAAAGCAGATAAAAAGTCATCCCAAATACACCATATATCTCAATACTGTGTAGCTTAGAGTATTAATGAGTTTCTCGATATTTAATGATTTGAACTCTTTTATTTTGACATCTTGAGAAGTGTTGCCTTATAATTGAACTATTTGTATAAAAATAGAAAATAATCCTTGATCATAAATATTCAAAACATATAACCTCTAGCCACAACAATTTGTGAGAGTTTTCTTAAGAAATTAATTTTTCTTATTTATATTTAATTTTAAAGGCTTGTTTTTTATGGAAAAAAAACTATATTTTAGAATAAAATAAAACCCATCTTTTCTGGACTAGGTAAAGAAAAAACTTTTTGGTGCTGTTAAAAGATTTCAAAATTTTTAGAATTAACATCTTTTTCTTTTGAGATGGTAGCTTCATTATTTTTATCAATTTTTATCATAAAAAAAATTATTAAATTCTAATATTTAACTTAACCATATAGAACAAAATAAAATGTCAACAAAAATATGTGCATTTTTATAAAGTATTTATTTTAGCAACTTATGAGAGAAGTAGTAATCCTATGTCAACTGATGAACCTCGATCTGCAATAGTAGAAAGACCTACACCAATATGGAATGTAGGCATTGGTGATGTTATGGTGGGAATAGACAGGGTGCAGGATGGTGGAAAAGGTACAAAAAATGCTTATAAAATTTGCACTAAAAATAAGTTTTTTTAGATGGACCAATTCCCCCAAACATAAACGTTACTTGTCCTCAAGTAACATCTTATACTATATAAAATTTTATAACTTGTCGTAGCAAATTTAACTTTATCCGTCTCATTGAACATGTTAGTTTGACTATAAGTAATTTATAATTTTTGCTTTATAAATGCTATAATGAAACTTTCAGAAATATTTTTAATTACTCAGGTTAATAACTAAAATACAAGAATATTTTGCAGTTAAGTTTAAAAGTTCTAATTTTCTATTTATTTCAACAAGAACTGCAATTTGTCATAGTTAAGGTACATAGAAGAATTACCAGAATAAAAATTTCATGAGAACTTTATTATTAAAGGTGATAATACTTCTAAGTCAAAGTTAGAAATGTAATTCAATTTCTTTTCTTAAGGTGATTCAAGTCGAGCCAATTTTTGATTAGGCATCTCCTCAAGCTTCTCCTCACATATTTTCTCTTTTTGCTTTACTTTTTCTTTTACTTTTAGGACCTTTTTCAATCATTTATTTTTTCTTCTCTATATTTTTTTAATATGTCATGTGAGGATTACTATCTCTAGATAGCCTTTAATGGGTTTGAACGTTACTATTCTCCTTTTAAAGTTAAAAACATCTCACATTTATTTACTTTAACAAATGTGTATTAGCTTTGATGATTTTTCATAAAGTCTCAAATCTTTTTTTTCAAGTATAAATCGAAGATCCTTAATATTTCTAAAAATACAGGTTTCTTTACTTTAAATAGTGAATGCATAACTCTAAACCCTTCATACTAAATATCTTAATTCTAGAATTAAGCATCATCATTAAAAACTTTTACTTAGGTTTTCTACAACTTTCATAAAATCAAAATTATAGTTTTCTAAAGTTAACTCTACATACCACAAGTTATGTTAAAAATAATTTTGAATAATATAATTCTTTGAGGACCAATAAAGTTTAGCTTTAAAAGAATTTTTTCCCTTCACCCAAACTTAAATTTTTTAAACTAAATTAAATCAGGAAAGCTCATGAAGAAAGAGAAAAAAATTTAAATTTTAAAACAGGGAAAAAAATGCAGGTACAGGTAGTAAAGACAAGAACTGAGTAGTGATAAACATAATATTAACATGCATAACAATGAAAACATAAAATAGATACTACTCTAACCTTTATACTGGAGCAAAAGATAAACAGTAGAACTAACAATTTAACAAAAAAAATTAAGTAAAAAACTAAATACAAGCATACTCCAACACAAACACAAGTAATTACTAAAAAAATAAAGTCCAAATATTCAAACACATCAAAGTAAAGAAAGATAACAACACATTGCACATCAACATCTTCGTCATCTCCAGCATCATCATCATCATCTCCCAAATCTATATTGTCATCTATCTCAGAAGGTCGATATGGTGTGAAAATGGGGCATGTAGGAAATTCCATAGAATGATCACCCCCCATGATCTCATTGTAGCCCCATTATAGACAAAATCATACTCAACCTTCCTGAACATAATATCATCAAAATGATACAATTGAGATTCAATGCCTTTTATCTGATTCTACAAGGCTATGATATCTCCTCACTGAATCATCATTTGATCCATAACAGAATCCAGAGAAATAGTATCAAAAGTAGATGGCATAGGAGTAGAAGCAGGAGTAGAAGTAAAAGCTGAAGTAGAAGGTATGTTAACTCCAGTCCTAGGTTTAGTCCCAAAATGCCTCTCATACTTTTTCAAGTTTGCTTTTTCCAACGGGATTATGCTTTGCCCATTTCTTTCTTAGGCAAGTACGGTCAACAATTTTAGATTCTAGGACCGTATGTTTAAGCACCTTTAAACAAAGAGGTTCAGGAGTTCCTTAGAACTTTTCCTTTTGTGTGGGGTCGGACATCCAATAGATTTGTTTCTCGGGCAATGTGCATTGTGATGTTGATCCTGCAATGGGTCCTAAACTTCACCTTTCCCTCATATCTTTCGAGTTTGCTTTGTTATTTGGTAAATCTAGCCAAGTCGTTACGTCTGCTCGCCTTTGTTTAATTTTAATCGAAACCCTTAAGGTTATAATCACAAATAGGCAACAATTCTAAAAATGAAAATGAAGTGAACATGAGAATAAGAAAGGACGTGCCTAGTTTGCAGGATGACCTTCGTAAACTTTTGTGCTTGCACTAAAATTACGAGGTATCCGCCAATACTAACCCTTGGAACTTTCTTTTTTAAACTGTTATGATGGCGTTCTCGACTCTAACCTTTCTTGAAACATGCTTACCATTCGCGACACTCGCTACATTGCTGTAATGATCAAGTTTGGATCTAGGTTTAATGAGTTCAAGGTCTCCGCAAGGCCTCATTCGTTGTCATGAAAGTCACCACCATGGATGTCTAGAAGCCATCTGTTGAATTCAATTTGAACTACCACTAGGACTTCCCTTCTTACAAGAAGGCGAAGATTGCTACCTCCCCGACACCCATTAAGTCTGTTGTTCTATTGACTGCAACATTTGCCTCTCTCGTGTCAAGGAGAGTCGCTACACCTACCACCGCCAGATTTACTGTCACTGTACCCACAAAATAATCTGCCAAGGGAAAAGAAGTTTTTTTTGAAAAGGATTCAGTTGATGTATGTGTTGTCCTGTCGTCTCTATTTGAGATTGGTTCCAGTTCAGAGGCTACCCCGTTGAGTAAGTCTCATAAAAGAAATTGTAACCGCAAGTTCTAGAGGGTCGCCGTGACCAAGATTACAGAATTCACATATGTTAATGAGATTCATTAATAGGAGGAACTTGGAATAATTGAGACCTCTCCTATATTTCGAGGGAGTAGGTTTCATCCCTTATCAGATACCATGGAACATGAGAGCTTCCATAGGATTGCTGCTGCTATGCCGTCACCATAAGATCATTGTAAGGAGAGGAAGAAACCCACTCCTATTACAAGAGTCTGTATCATATTTTTGAGGCTAGCTGCCAAGAAAGGATGTTTAGTTACTGAGCTGCTCAAGTGAGTTGGTTGCGCAGTTTCACCCAGGATGAAGAACGAGATTTTGAAGAAAGTCAGGCTAGTCTGTCAACTACAGAAATAAGTAGAATTACCCTTAGCCCGCATTCCAGTTAGCTTCAGGTACAAAAATCGTGTTGATAGCATTGCTACCATCTCAGATACTGCCACTGTTGCCCTGAGACATATAGGAAGTAGACCGGTTAAGTCACGTCTAGGTTCTAGAGTATCGCCTATAATTATTTATGAGGATTTCCCAAAGAAGGATAATGGGAAGAGACCTGTTACCAATGTAATTGGTCCGCATCATGGGGAGCATACTTCTCTCTGACAGACAGGTGCCTCTGCCGAGGCACTCTATCTTAAGGCATCAACATCAAAGAAGAAAGTTTGGGTACCCAAGGGTACCTCACTAGTACGTTCTGATGAGCCAGTGGGGCGGTCCCGGGGAACAAAGCATAGGTCCGATGTACCATAGGTTGTTACCGTCATTGTTAGAGAGTCTATTTCCAAGCAAGATGATGTTTAAGAAAGACCCATAGATCTCAAGCTAATTCAAAATAAAAAAATCAAAGATAAAGTAGAAAAGCTCTGAGCCAAGATTTCAAAATTGGCTAGAGAGCATAGAGTGGGTGTTGACGACGATGAAGATTTTGATTTTACAGACCATCTCGATGATGAGTTCATGGAGATTAATGTTGTTGAGACTAGGGCCGCTGCTATCATCGCACGGACCGTCTCGCTGTCATTGCTGACAATTCCCTCATGTTAAATGTCAATTATTTTACTGTCAAAGATTCACCAATCTATTTATCTATCTTATTTCCTTACTCTCCAATTAACTAATTCTTTTGAATCATGTGAAGGATTCTCAGATGTTAAGAAACTCTGAGTGATAAGGAGAAGGACTAATGAAAATAGAAAACATAGAAAAAGGAAATATAAGGAAAAATTTCATTGTGGTGAACATTACAGCAAAAATTCTAGGATATCAAAATCCTGAGATTCTCGTAGAAGGAAAAGCACATGAAGAACTCAATAACCAGAGATATAGGTATATTACCTATTCTGAGTTCTTCGTTCTCTTATAAGAGCAATCTCATATAGTTAACTAAATCTCATATAGTCAAAACTGTCTGAGAAAACTCCTATATAATGTTAACACTCATTCTCTAAGAAATTTCTATTTCTAATGTCAAAAATCAAGGAAAGAAACATCAATGTTCAGTCCTATGGGAAATATGTTTCTAAATGTCATGTACTATCTTAAAAGTTTGCTTTGTTATGTTTTGTCTTTGTCAGTGTCATATTATTTTATTTTGTTTGTCATTTTGTTGTTTTGGTTTGTTGTCGTTATATTGTTTTGTTGTTATTATTTTATTGATGTTGTTTTATTTTGTATATGTTAAATGGTTTTGTTATTTTTGTTTTGTTTTATTTTTTAGTTATCATTTTGTTTTCTTGAGGTTCACCTTTTTTGCTTTGAAATGTAGTTCTTGTAAGACAAAGTTAGCACACCCTAATAACAAGCAAAATAAATCTAGAGCATAATTTGTTTCATATTTCCAATAAACTTGCAAAAGTAGAACACGATTAACATGAAATCATGATTAAAATTGTCAATTTATTTTGTTTAATAAATTTTTAGATGACCTGGTCAAGTTATCTTGGCTCAGCCCTTTCGGGGTCGTAAGGGTATTTAGATCTACTTAGTTCGAATGTTGTTTAAACAAAGACCAGAAGATTCTTGTCAGCAAACAGAGGTTGTGTCGTCCAATAAATCTTTATAGATCTAAACATTGGTGTGTAAGTTGTATTTTTAGGTTCAAATTTAGTTTTAATGAGTTTTATGTCATTTGACGATTAAATTTTTAGGTCTAATAATTGGTTATGCTTAAAGATATTTGATTGAGACCTAATAGATTAGACCTAAAATTTAGGTTCAATGTTGATAGGTCCTAGGGATTGAGATGGTTTAGGTTCAATTTAGGTGGAACCTAAGGTTAGAGATAGTATTAGGTCTAATTTAGGTAGCACCTAGAGTATGAAATGGTTTAGGTTCAATGTAGGTAAAACCCTAAGTTCAAGATAGTTTAAGTACAATGTAGGTAGGACTTAAGATTTAATATTACTTAGGTTCAATTTGGGTAGGACCTAAAGATTGGAGATAATTTTAGGTACAATTTAGGTAGGACCCAAGGTATGAAGTGGTTTAGGTTCAATATAGGTAGAACCTAAGGTTATAGATGGTCTAAATCCAATGTAAGAAGGACTTAAAGTTTGAGATGATTTAGGTTCATTTTAAGTGGAACCCGAGGTTTAGGTTGATTTAGATTCAATGTACGTTGAACCTATGATTTGGTTTGAGTTGACTTAAGTTCAATGTGAATTGAACTTAAAGTTTTTACTGATTTAAATTCAAGGTAAGTTGGATTTAAAAATTTAGGTTTTAACTTAGGTTCAAACCTAGGATTTTATGTTTTAACTTAGGTTCAATATAGGTTGAACATCAGGGTTTAAGTTCTTTTAGGTTCAATGTGGGTTGAACCTAAGATTTAAGTTAAAGGAATAAGCCTAATTTGAGTAAAACTTAATGAATGTTTTAAGTCTAATTTAAACTAGGCTTAGTCGTTGTTTAGGGATTATTTAAACCCGATGTAGATAGAGTTTAATTAAATTAATTATGTCTAATGGGGATTAAACAAAATTGCGGTTTAATTTGACTAAAACCTAATGTAATTATGCTTTAAGAAGGTTAAGTAGGTCTAATATAGGATTAAACCGAATTAGGGTTTAATTTGTCTTAAACCCAAGTAATTAAGGTTTGAGAAGTTAATTAGGCTAATAAATGTTTAAACCTAATTAGGGTTTAATTTTTCCTAAATCTAATGTAATTAAGGTTTAAGAAGGTCAATTAGGTCTAATAGGGGATTAGAACTAATTAGAATGTATTTTTTTCTAAACCTAATGCAATTAAGGTTTAAGAGGGTTTATTAGGACTAAAAGGGGATTAGACCTAATTACAGTTTAATTTGTCTTAAACTTAAAGTTGTTAAGTTTCAAGAGTTTTAATTAGGTCTGATAGGGTATTATACATAATTAGGATTTAATTTATCATTAACCTAATGTAGTCATGGTTTAAGAGGGTTAATTAGGTCAAATAGAGGATTAGACCTAATTAAGGCTTAATTTGTCTTAAACTGAATGTAATTAAGGTTTAAGAAGGTTAATTAGGTCTAATAGAGGATTAAACCTAATTAGGGTTTAATTTGTCTTAAACTGAATGTAATTAAGGTTTAAGAGGGTTAATTAGGTCTAAAAGGGGATTAGACCTAATTAGGGTTTATATTGTCTTAAACCTAATGTAGTTTAGGTTTAAGAAGGTTAATTAGGTCTAATAGAGGATTAGACCTAATAAGGGTTTAATTTGTCTTAAACCTAATGTAGTTAAGTTTTAAGAATGTTAATTAGGTCTAATAGGGGATTAGACCTAATTACGGTTTAATTTGTCTTAAACCTAATATAGTTAAGGTTTAAGAGTGTTAATTAGATCTAATGGGGGATTAGACCTAATTAGGGTTTAACTTGTCTTAAACCTAATGTAGCTAAGGTTTAAGTAGGTTTTAATCCTAATTAGGGTTTAATTTGTCTTAAACGTAATGTAATTAAGGACTAATAAGGGATTAGACCTAATTAGGGTTTAATTTGTCTTAAAGCTAATGTAGTTAAGGTTTAAGAAGGTTAATTAGGTCTATTGAGGGATTAGACCTCATTAGGGTTTAATTTGTCTTAAACCTAATGTAGTTAAGGTTTAAGACGGTTAATTAGGTCTAATGAGGGATTTGACCTAATTAGGGTGTAATTTGTCTTAAACGTAATGTAGTTAAGGTTTCAGAAGGTTAATTAGGTTTAATGAGGGATTAGACTTAATTAGGGTTTAATTTGTCTTAAACCTATATTAGTTAAGGTTTAAGACGGTTAATTAGGTATAATAGGGGATTATATTTAATTAGTGTTTAATTTGTCTTAAACCTAATGTAATTAAGGTTAAAGAGGGTTAATGAGGTATAATTAGACCTAATTAGTGTTTACTTTTTCTTAAACCTAATGTAATTAAGGTTTAAGAAGGTTAATTTTGTTTAATAGGGGATTATACCCAATTAGGGTTTAATTTGTCTTAAACCTAATGTAGTTAAGGTTTCAGAAAGTTAATTAGGTCTATTAGGGGATTGGACCTTATTTGGGTTTATAGTTAACTAAAACTAATGTAAGGTTTAATTAAATTAATTAAGACTAATTAGGGTTAAGCATAATTATGGTTTAAGGTTAATTAAACATAATGTAAGTAACATTTAATTAGATTAATTAGGTCTAATTTTGGTTAGACCTAATTATGGTTTTTGGTTAATTAAGCCTAATGTAAGTAGTCTTAATTAAATTAATTAGGTTTAATTTAGGATAGACCTCATTAGTGTTTAGGATTATTTAAACCTAATGTAAATAATTTTTAATTAGATTAATTATGTCTAATTGGGTTAAACCTAATTACTCTTTAATTAGAATTAAACCTAATGTAATTAACATTTTAGGAGATTAATTAGGTTTAACATGGGTTACACCTAATCAGGGTTTATGTTTATTTAAGCCTCATTAGGTTTTAAGTTTGCTAAAGTCTAATGTAATTAAGGCTTAAGGGGATTAATTAGGTCTAATAGGGACTAGACTTAGCTAGAGTTTAAGTTAGGTTTGAGCTCATTTGGGTTGGACCAAAAGGTTGATGTTTTCTTAATTTGGGTTTATATAGGTTAGACCCGTTGTTTTTCTTTTGGTGGGGGGGGGGGGG
>JXCR01106829.1:27020-41197 GCA_002079205.1 Phalaenopsis hybrid cultivar | reverse complement strand
ATATATATATATTATAAGCAATGAATAATGGGATTCTATGCAAGTATAGGTAGCGTTATCAAGTAATAAAAGACTTTCTATTTAAGCCACAAATATCGATCCTACTCGGAAAGTGTAAGTTAGCAATGATAAATTTTAATAGGAAATTTATAGAAAATCAAACGAAATCACTGTCACTAATTTCGAATGTTGAGATTTTAACCAAACTAAATTACTTAACTGTTAGGAAAAATGGAAATGCAACTTTTAAATATTAAATACTAATCTAAGAACTATGTTTAGGTAACGAAGATTTCTTATGTGAAAAATCATCCTTCCGACTATAATGAAATTCTGATGAAATGAGATGAGATAAATGTTTTTAAAATGGATTATGCCAAATAGGAGCAATTTTCATTCTCTACCCTGATACAATGCATAGAAAATCTTTGGTTAATTAGAGGTTTAGCCCTAAATTCATGGCTAGGCTAGGAGGATACCGGCTCCCACTCCAAAGCTCCCACTTCCCTTCACCTGAAGGCTAACTCTCTTAATTTTTAAACACTAAGACCAAATTGGGGATTTTAGTCTGTCACCCTAAAGATTCTCCAACTTTACACCCAACAAAGAATATTTCCATATTTATTTGCACTTAATTTCATGAACGAATTTCTCCTTCATGAAATCAAATGTGAATTTCACTCTGTTGTGGAACTCATACTCTATTTCCAGGATCATATATTTCACAACATATTTTAACAAATCAATTGGCCAAAATGAAAAGTAAATTAAGTTCAGAGTTGAAAAACTATCACAATTTATTTTATATTTTAATTACGGCACATTCATTTTATCTCTTCATTTCACCATATCTCAGAGTATGGGGAAAAATAGAGGGAACTAATCAGACTTCATGAGAAAGATACGACAAAACACAAATTTCATATATAAAATATAGTTCATACAACACTAAATAAACCAACAAACTTATTTGGAACTCTTTCTCAAAGCAAATCCTTTGTAGCCTTTCCCTAAAAATGTGGGAAGAAGAGTTCTCTAACTTTTCTCCATCTCCTACACTCTTACAGAAAGTTTCAAACTAAATCTCATCACAAAAACTCTAAACTATGAAAGCAAAATCTCTAATTGACTCCAATAGGGTAGTGGATTCGAATGATGTGGAGCAAAAAATGAACGTAGAGGAGTGAAAAACGTAAAGGAGTCCATTTTCTAATGAAATTCGGCCCACAATAAAGCCCATGGTTGGTTCTCCAAGAGGTACCTCCAAAACTCTTCAAAAAGTCATCCAAATACATCGAACCTTCAAAAAACAGGGTCTGCACCACCTTTGGCGCCATCGGCGCTGGTCTGGCGCTATCGGTATTGAGTAAAAATCTCCAATTTTAAATTGTTTTGCGCCATCCGTGCTGACCTCGGCGCTACCGGCAAACTTAATTTTGACTCTAAATTTCATCCTTTTCGCTTTTTTTTTTTCTTTAAGCCCTAAAAATCAACAACCTGTAAGAAAACATCAAAATACCTTCCATTAAAGTGCAATATCATAAAAAAATGAGTATAAAATATGGGTCTAAAAATGCATATATTTTTGGTGTATCAAAATCGCCTGAACTTACATGTTACTTGTCCTCAGGTTACTTCTCTACTACATAAAAAAATATGATTTATGGTAAAGAATTTGACTTTTAGAGTTGTATATTTTAGTTTTCTAAATATAATAGTTTTAACTTTAAAAAAATTCAAAACAACTCCAGTTAATACTAAAGGTGTAAGGATATTCAGTAATTAGGTCTAACGTTTCTGATCCTCTATTCCTTTCAAGAAAAATTACAATTTGTTATATTAAAGTCTCTTAGCAAATTCATATGAAAAAGAACTTCATAAAACTTTATTAATAATTAAGTTAACATTCAAATAAAAAGTTTAGAAAATGTGTCAATGTCTTTTTCCTTAAGTTGAATCAAGTGAAGCCAATTTTTAATTAGGCATCTCCTCAAGCTTCTCCTCACATCTTTTCTTTTTTTTCTTTTTCTTTTTCTTTTTTTCTTTTTCATTTATTTTTTCTTCTTTTTTTTCTTTTCCTGAGGATTACTATATCTGGATAGCCATTAATGATTTTGAACTTCACTATCTTCTTTCTAAAGTTAAAAACTTTTTAAATTTATTCACTTAACAAATTTAAATTAACTCAAAGATTTCATAAAGTTTAATTATTTTCTTTTTACATGAATCTCTTTAAGATTTTTTGTTTTTCAAAGATACAAATTTCTTTTACTTAAAATAGAAAAACATAGTCTTATTCTCTTTTATCAAATATTTTAGGCCCTAAAATTAGCCTTTATTATTAAGAATTTTTACTTAAATTCACTATATATTTAGAAACATAAATACAGTTATCCAAAGTTAACTCCTAATATTAAAGGTCATGTTGAATTTAAAGTTTTGAAAATATAGTTAAGTGAGGACAAATAAAACTAAGCTCTTTTCTAATATTGATATTTCTTCTCCCCCCCAAACTTAAATTTTTAAAAGATTTTTACATGAAATTTAAAAATGAAGAGTAAGAGAAAGCATTAAATACATAAAAAAAGTCATACCTGTTGGAGATTCTGATTTTTGAACATAAATTTTGAAATGTTGTAGGTGCTAATATGAAAACTACAAGGCTAAAAACATGAAATTGTACATAATACATAATAAATTTGTTGAGAAAGAGCTAATCATAATACATAACAAAGTACTAAAAATAACAATAGAACTGAACTAAATTCTAAAAATGAAAACAATTTTCCACGTTATAGTTTAACATAACATAACAAACAAAGTCTCAACAACATCACAACACCAACAATACAATCACACAGTACAAACATAATCGAACAAACAAAATAGATCAGTCATTATCTTCCTCATCATTGACATATAAATTTTGTTGTTGATATGGAGTATAAGTAGGGTGAATAGGGAACTGAACTGTATGGTCGCCCCTCAGATATTGCACTAAAGCATCATCATAAGCAGTATCATATTCAATTTTTTGGCGAATCAAATCATTAGTGTGAGCATTTGTGGCCTCCATATTTTGCATTCTATGATCCATCCTCAAAATATCTACCTGTGAAACCAATATCTAGTTCAACAACTCCCTATTGCTGGGGTCACTTGAAGTAGGCTCAATAAAGGTTCTAGAAGTAGAAGGAATATCCCTGGCCTGTCTTCCAGATCACCAATCAACATGGGACTCATAAGTATTGATGTTGGCAGGCCCAATCGGTCTCTGAGGCTCAATCATCTCTTCATTAGGTTGAAATCAACTCCTACATGCTCACAAAGAGTGTAAATCAGAGTAGGGTGCGCCAATCCACTAGTGGTCTCTCTTAGAGCAATAGATCGAGTGTTCATATAAATGATAGAGCCTAAATTTATATCCATCACTTGCTGAATATAGTAGTTCAAGATGGCTCTATCCTTGGTCACTTCACTATGATGATTCATTGGAATCATCTTCCCAGAAATAAAATAATGTCAAGCTTTAGATATTACATTTAACATAGAAAGGGGAAATTTAACTTTAACTCCATTCTTTATTTTCCAAGACCCTTTCTAACTAGTTAGAAAAGAAATAACTTCATCTAAAGCCTAATCTGTAGAAGAAAATGAATGATATTGTCATCTATAAGCATCTTCTAATTGATAAAACTCATTGATTTTTCTTGGAGTAAACTCCAACCTTTTTCCTTGAACAAAAACAAAACCATCAGAAGCCTCAGGAAGGTTGGCATAAAATTCCATCACAATCCCAACTATCGCATCGATAGTAAAATAGCTGAAGTTTTCCCATTGCCGAGCAATAATCAATCGTTCAACTTCTCCTTCCGAATTTTTAAAACCTCAGTCCAGAACTACTTTTTATTTTCTTGCAAACTATGAAATCAAGCACTGGCTCTAAAGCTAGCAAATCTCTGCTTGTCATATTCTACTTTTCTTTTGCTCGATCTAGGTGCCATAGGAAATCTAGAAAAAATTGAAAAATTTTGAATAAATCCCAAAAATTCTTAAAATCAAAATGTAAACTACTTTAAACTTAAATACACTAAGAGATCTTCACTAAAGTATTTTCTCAAAATTTCTCAAAAAAATTTCAAAATTTTGGATCTAGTCAAGGTGAGAAAAATCTTCGGTGAAAACTAAAAATTTTTACTTTAAAGTGTAGCTCTTACCTAGAGAAGATGAAATCTGAAGTTTCTTTGCCTTAAAATTCCCTCAAATCCACCCAAAATCAAGCCTTAGGTGCAAAACCAAAGGTTGAAGGTGACTTAAGGGGGTGAAAATGGAGGTTTGCTGTGAAAATCGCGAATTAAAGGGCTAATTCACTGCTCTCGGGTTCAAGGACGTCGTTACTGCCAATGCCATCGCCGTCGGTGCTAAAGGCCCGAAATTAACTATTTATATTTTTCAAAATTTCAATTTCCTTTTAATTTTCTCTAAAGTTTTTAGTATTTTAAAACACAAATTTTTATCTAAATTCATAAATACACATTTCACAAATAATCATTTTTACAAACCACAACAAACTGTCTTTTATATAAGAAAATACACTTTCTACAAACACATTTACAAATTCATACCTATTAAACAAACTAATAATAAATCAGCATCAAAATCAAGCCACAACACTAAACGCTGACATAAAACTATACACATAATCAAATTTTAGAATTTTAAAGCAAAAACAAACCAACTCAAATCTAACCAAATCCATATAATTACACTAAAACACATAAACATTTTTAAGCAAGTAAAGAGTTCACAATCTTTAGTCATTCGGCCTCATCTTCAATGTTTTCACCTCCTTTAATATCTCTCATATATTGGTAATGAACATATAGGTTGTAGAAGGATCGGTACGGGAATTGAATTGTCAAATTTTCTTTGATCCACCCCTTTTCTTTAAACATCCGAACTAATAATGCTTCAAAAGTTCCCGTGTGATCAAAATTTTCTTTCATTCTCCAATTTAGGTGATCAAAAAGGTACTTGAGTTCTCCTTCTACATTCATAATACTCTGAAGTTCTCTTTCAATTTTCTTCAATTTCTTCTCTAAAGCAAGCAAACTTCCAATTGTTGGTGGCATTAATGTAGATGAAGTATGTGAAGAATGATCTATAAAAGCATTTAGTTCTTCATTTCTATTTCCAACATACTGATCACAAATAGGAATCATAGGCTCCCATGGTAGTAAAACTTTTTCTCAACTTTCATATGACACTTGGGATTGACTGCAAATCAGAAAAATTGTTGAAGGATGCCCAAGTCCATAAATTGACCCTTTCATAATGATTCCCATCACAGATTTAAATTTAATTGAACCTATATCAATAGGTTTCTTCATTTGAAGGCAGTAGTTTAAAATAGCACTCTCCTTGGTGACTCTACTGATCTTCATAATAGGGATTAAATTTTCACAAATAAAGAAATGACATTGTTACAAAATCAAATTAAGTGATGAAGTAGGAAAACTAATAAATCCTTCATGTCGTACCTCCCACATATCACTTTCATCCATCAAAAAATTATAAATATCTTGCATCAAATCTCATGTAGGAATGAAGTTTACATAATGACAGATTGGAACATTTTCAATCATATACAATTTATTAATCTTCCCATGAGTAATTGGTATAGCCTTACCTCGAACGAAGACAACTCCTTGGGTAATTCCATGTAGATTTGCATAGAACACCTTCACTACAGGTATAACAACCGCATCAGTAGTGTAACACAGAACTTCCCATCGCCTTTGTAGAATGATCTTGTCAACTGGAGCACTTGGATTGATCAACCCATGATTAATAAATCCTCTTTCCTTGATCAATCTCTTCTTCGTAATAATTTTATCGTATAATCTCTGTAGGTCGAAACTAATAAACTTTTTTCTATTAAAAACTCCATACCTCGAATTATTTCTAGAATTGGAAGCCATGTAATCCAAAAATAGGAAGTTTCTAAGAGTCATAGGCACTTTTTAGGACTTTAAAAACACCTCCCGGCGGTTATTATGGAGAAAAATCCCGCTAAAGTCCGCCAAAAGTCCAATGAACTGTCCAACCATCCTCGGCACCGCCGGTGCTCTCAAGGATTGCTGCCGACACTGAGATCAATTTCCTTGGGCGCCGTCGGCTCCAGTGGCCAAATTTTTACAATTTTAAATCTCAACTTTTCTTCCAATACCAATATTAGGCTTCATTTATAATAAATGTAATTGTGTAGGATTATTATCTACTACTATATAAGAAACATAATAAACTAAATAGTAATCCATAAACATATAAGTATGCGTTGCCTCCGATAAAGTGCTTGGTTTAATGTCGTCAGCCCAACATACCATTTGTTTAGTTGGGTTGACTTAACATTAAAACTTCTTCAAATTGAGGTATGTGCCTTTCATAATAGTGTTTCAAACAATGCCCATTAACTTTGAATATCTTTCCAGTGTTAGGATCTTTAATCACAACAGTTCCATAATGATAGACTTTAATTACTTTAAATGGCCCTAAACATCTGGATTTTAGTTTTCATGGAAATAATCTCAATCTTGTATTATATAATAGAACTTTTAGTCCATGTTCAAATTTCTTCTCAATCATTTTCCCATCATATCACTTTTTCATTTTTTCTTTATACATTTTTGCATTATCTTATGCTTCATTTTTAATCTCCTCATGTTCATTGAGTTGCAATAATCTTTTCTCACCAGCATCTTTTAGATTAAAATTATATTCCTTAATAGCCCAAAATGATTTATGCTCTAAGTCTACATGTAAGTGGCATGTTTTTCCAAATATCAGTTTGTATGGAGACATTCTTATAGGAGTCTTTTAAGTAGTTTGATTTGCACATAATGTTGTGTCAAGTCTAACAGATAAATCTAATTTATAAGTATTTACATCCTTTTCTAAAACGCATTTAATTTCACGAATTAATATCTCTGCTAGACCACTAGTCTGAGGATGATAAGCAATAGAAAATCTATGGATAATATCATATTTATTAATTAATTTTTTTATTCTCTTATTCCTAAAATGAGATACTCTATCAGTAATAATTATTCTCGGCATTCCATATCTTGTAAAAATATTCTTAATTAAAAATTTAGAAACACTACGAGCATCACATCTAGCTACAATAATAGCTTCAATCCATTTGGACATATAATCAACAACAAGTAATACATATAAGTTTCCAAATGAAGACATAAATAGTCCCATAAAATCTAATCCCCACACATCAAAAATTTAAACTTCCAATGTATAATTTAGAGGCATTTCATTTGATCTAGATATATTTCCTATGCGTTGACATCCATCGCACGTTTTAATATATTCATTAACATCTTTAAAAATAGTAGGCCAATAAAATCCAGCTTGTAAAATTTTATATGCAGTTCTATTTGTTCTGAAATGTCCTCCAAATTTAGAATCATGGCATCTTTCAATTATCTGATGTGTTTCT
Source organism: Phalaenopsis hybrid cultivar (assembly GCA_002079205.1). Classification (NCBI taxonomy): domain Eukaryota; kingdom Viridiplantae; phylum Streptophyta; class Magnoliopsida; order Asparagales; family Orchidaceae; genus Phalaenopsis; species Phalaenopsis hybrid cultivar. The sequence goes on along the minus strand of JXCR01106829.1, from coordinate 33,687 downwards.
TCATAACGCACACATCTAATAATTAGATCTTTACATTATTTATATAAATATGGGTCATCCCAAAAATAGTCTTTTGAATCGTATATAAACTTCTATAATTGTGGATTTTTTATATCAGGTGGTAGAATATCGCTTACAATATAATTCACTATATCAACATACCACGGTACATCCATTCATCAATACTGTAAAATTATTCGTCAGAGAAATTCTTTAAAATTTCATTTGCAAAATTAATTCTATTTCTATTCTAGACAAATGATCAGCTATTTGATTATCATTTCCCTTTTTATCAATTGCAATAAAATAAAACTCTTACAATAGAAATATCCATCTAATTAATCTTAGTTTAACATCCTTCTTTTGCATTAGATATTTAATAGCAAAATGATTTGTATGCACTATACATTTAGTTCTAATTAAATAAGGTCTAAATTTATCAAAGACATAAACGATAGCTAATAACTCTCTTTCTGTAGTAGTATAATTAATTTGAGCCCCATTTAAAGTCTTGCTAGCATAATATATAACCTTAAAAACTTTGTCGTGCCATTGTCCTAATACAGCCCCAATAGCATAATCACTAGCATCGCACATTATTTCAAATGGGTTTTCCAAGTCAGGTGGTACTATTATTGGTGCTGTGACTAATTTTTTCTTTAGTAATTGAAATGCTTTTATTCATTCTTCATTAAAATCATATTTCATATTTTTTTTCTAAAAGTTGGCACAAAGGCTTGGTTATTTTTGAAAAATTTTTTATGTAGTGCTTGTAAAAACCAGCATGTTCTAACAAAACTTCTCACCCCTTTACACTAGTAGGTGGTGGTAATTTTTCTACAACTTGGATTTTTGTATGATCTACTTCCATGCCTTTTCAGAAATTTTATGTATAAGTACAATACCTCCTACAACCATAAATTGACATTTTTCCCAATTTAATACTAAATTGACTTTTTCACATACTTCTAGAACTTTTTCAAAATTCTCAAGGCATAATTCAAACAAAGTTCAAAATACAAAAAAATTGTCCATAATCACTTCCATTCCATGTTCTATAAAATTGCTAAAAATTGACATCATACATCCTTGAAATGTTGCAGGTGCATTGCATAGTCCAAAAGACATTCTACAAAAAGACAATGTCCATATGGGCTTGTAAATGTTGTTTTCTCTTCATCCTCTAGAGCAATTGGAATTTGGTGATAGCCAATATATCCATCTAAAAAATAATAATACTTATTCTTTGTCAATTTTTCCAACATTTGGTGTAGAAAGGGTAAAGGAAAGTGATCTTTCCTGGTGGCCATATTTAATTTTCTATAGTCAATGCAAATTCGCAAACTAGTTACTTGTCTTATTGGTATTAATTTTTTTTTCTCGTTTTCTACAACATTCATTCCACCTTTCTTCGAAACAGAGTGAATTGGGCTTACCTAAACACTATCTGAAATAGGATATATAATTCCACCATCTAACCATTTTAAAATCTCTTTTTTAACAATTTCATTCATTATCAGGTTTAATCTTCTCTGAGGATCAGGTTTAGGTTCATATTGTTCATCTGATAAAGTTTTGTGCATATAAATTGAAGGACTAATTCCTTTAATATCTACTAAAGTCCATCTAAAAGCCTTTTTATACTTTTTCAACATTTCTATTAACTTTTCTTCCTAAATTTCAATTAACTCAGAAGATATAATAACAAGAAATGTACATGATTCTCCTATAAATACATACTTTAAATGGGCAGATAATTTTTTCAATTCAAGTTCAGGTGGTTTAATACTTGAAGGAATAAGATTTTTACTATCATTTTCCAACAAGTCTAACCTTTCAAATTTGCCCTAAATATAATCCAATTCTTCTTCTTTAACTTCATCTTCATTTTCAAAAATTTCTACTTGCTTAAATTTTTCTTCGAATTCTTTCTTAAACTGTTCATTACTGAAATACTCAGCTACTTCCATCCTGAAACGTTTATTATCTTTTTCTATTGTAGGATATTTCATAGCTTTTGCTATATTAAATTTATCTTCTTGATCATTAACTCTTATTATTAATTCTCCTTTTTGTACATCTATTACAGCTCTTCCTGTTGCAATAAATGTTCTCCCTAAAATAATAGGAATCACTTTATCTTCCTTCATATCTAATGCTATAAACTCTACAGGGAAAATAAAATCATCCACTTTGACTAGCACATCTTCTATAACTCCTTTGGATAAGTTATTGATCAGTCAGCTAACTGAAGAGTTACAGTAGTAGGGGAAATTTCTCCTATATTTAAACATTTAAAGATCGATAAGGGCATAAGATTAATAATCGCTCTTAAATCACATAAAGCCTTTAAAACTTTTCACCAATTGCAAAAGGTATATGGAAGCTACCAGGATCTTTTAATTTCTCAGGAAGCTTTTTCTGAATAATAACACTACACTCTTCACTGAGTGCAACAATCTCATGATCTGTGAACTTCCTTTTCTTATTTAATACATCCTTCATAAATTTCACATAACTTGGCATTTGTTCCAAAGCTTCAAAAAAAGAATATTTATGTTAACTTCTTAAGAATTTCCAAAAATTTTGTAAATTGTTTATCTTTATTCTTCTACTTTAGTCTTTGAGGAAACGAAAGTAATGGTTTTTCTATAAGAACTTGTGTTTGTTCATTTACCTGTTGATCATTTTCCATTTCTTCCTTCTCTTCATCAACTTAAGTTTCTCTTTGCATCCTTGTTCAATTTCTTTTCCACTTCAAAATTGAGCAGCTTGAATTTCCTCTTTATTATGATCTTTTGGATTAACTTCCACAGTACTCAGAAGAATTCCAGCAGGTCTGTTTCTAAGTGCAGTCGCAATATGTCCTAATTGATTTTTAATATTTTTAATAACAACTCATTGATTATGTATTTGATTTCTCATATTCAACATCACTTCTTTGATTGTCAACTTCTTTTCCTTAACTTGTGGGTTAGGATTGGAGTTAAATCTGGATGATAATAAGGTTGAAAATTAGGATTTCCTTGATTGTTTAGATTTTCAGATGGATTCAACGAATTATTATAATTATTCCAACTAAAATCACGGTGATTTTTCCATCCAGGGTGAAAATAATTAGAATAGGGATGGTTATTTTGATTATTTATAGCATTTAAAGTTTCATAAGACTGTTGAGTATAAATAATCTGTCATAGTGAATTTTTCTCTAATACTGGGGGTATTTTAGAATAGTTCATTCTTATTTGATTAATCTGTTTAGAAATAACAGCAATTTGAGATGACAAAAAAGAAATTGCATCAAAATCAGGAACACTGGCTACTCTCTTAGAATTTACCCTTTCAAACGACTATTAAAAATTGTTAGTAGCCATTTTTTCAGTTAAAGAATATGCTTCATCAAAAGGTTTTAATATTAATGATCCACCAGCAGAAGCATCTATAATAGATCTTAATGATCCTACCAATCCATTGTAAAAGGTATTAATTATTAACCAATATGGCAAAGCATGATGTGGATATTTTCTAAGAAGATCCTTAAATCTTTCCCAGACTTCATATATTGATTCCCCTTCAAACTACAAAAAGATGTAATATCATTTCTAAGCTTAGCGGTTTTCGAGGGTGGAAAATCTTTAGCCAAGAATTTTTGTGATAGTTCTCCCTAAGTTCTAATAGATCTGGGTGCTAATGAATTTAACTAAGTCTTGGCTTTATCCCTTAATGAAAAATGAAAAATTCTAAGCCTAACAACATCATTATTTTATCCCTTAATGAAAAAGGAAAAATTCTAAGCCTAACAACATCATTAGACACTCCATCATGTTAAATGTAGCACAAATTTAAAGAAAACTAGCAAGATGTAAGTTAGGATCTTCAGTAGGTGTTCCTCCAAACTGATTATTTTGCATCATTTGGATAATAGCAAGTTTAAGCTCAAATGAATTAGCAACAACATCGGGAATTTGAATAGTTAAATGAAGTTCATCTGTTGTCGGATTTGCATAATCTTTTAAAGGTCTTTGTCGATTTTCATTTATTAGATTTTCTATATTATTCGCCATTTCTTTCAAATTCTTAATTTCTCTTTGTTTTTTTTCAAAATTTTTTAATAGTATGTTCTAATTCTGAATTGTAAGGTACTAAATCTTCAGATCCAATAATTCTTATAAACAAATAAAGCAAGGAAGGTAAAATTTGTTTAGAATAAATAATGTCTTAAATAAACTTTTCTTCTTTTTTTATTTTTTTTATATTATATTTTTTTATGTTTTTATAAATTTCTATATATACTATCGAAATTTCATAATTTATCAAAACTATTTAATTTAATTAAATTTAACCGTTACTTTCCCTAGCAACAGTGCCAAAAACTTGATCCCGAATTTTTTGTATGTAAGGATTTATGAAGTTGACACCACTACAACGTCAAAAACTTAATTCTTATATAAAAAAGTAAGTTGTGTAAAATATATATATATATATATATATATAAATTATAAGCTTTGAATAATGAGAATCTATGCAAGTATACGTATTGTTATCAAGTAATAATGAACTATCTATTTAAGCCCCAAATATCGATCTTATGGGGAAAGAGCAAGTTATTAATGAAAAATTTTAATAGGAAATTTATAGAAAATCAAGTGAAATCACTGTCACTAATTTTGAATGTTGAGATTTTAACCAAACTAAATTACTTTACTATTAGTAAAAATGGAAATGCAACTTTTAAATATTAAATATTAATCTAAGAACTATGTTTAGGTATTGAAAATTTCTTATCTGGAAAAGCATCTTTCCCACTAAATGAAATTTTGGTGAAATGAGATGAGATAAATGTTTTTAATATGGATTGTGTCTAATATAATTTTAATTCTCTACCCTGATACAGTGCATAAAAAATCATTGGCTAATCTTAGGTTTAGTCTGTAAATCCGTGGCTAGGCTAGGAGGATGTCGACCCCCACTGCAGAGCTCCCCCTTCCCTTCTCTTGAAGGCTAACTCTCGCTTTAATTTTTAAACACTAAAACAAAATTGGTGATTTTAGTCTGTCACCCTAAATATTCTCTAATTTTACACCCAACAAAGAATATTTACCTATTTATTTGGACTTAATTTCATGAATGAATTCTCCTCCATGAAATCAAATGAAGATTCTCCAATTCTACACCCAAAAAAGAATATTTCCCTATTTATTTACACTTAATTTCTTAAACAAATTTCTCCTTCATGAAATCAAATGTGACCTCTGTTGTAGAACTCATACTCCATTTCCCGGATCATATGTTTCACAACATATTTTAACAAATTAATTGGCTAGACTTAAAAGTAAATTAAGTTTGGAGTTGAAAAATCATCACAATTTATTTTATATTTTAATTATGACACATTCATTTTATCTCTTCATTTCACCACATCTTAGAGTAGGGGGAATGATAGAGGGAACTACTCAGACTTCATGAGAAAGATACGACAAAACACAAATTGCATATATAAAATAAAGTTCATACAACACTAAATAAACAAACAAACTAATCTGGAACTCTTTCTTAAACAAAATCCTTTGTAGCCTTTCCTTAGAAATGTGGGAAGAAGAATTGTCTCTCTTTTCTCCTTCTCTAACACTCTTACAGAAAGTTTCACACTAAGTTTCACCACAAAAACTCTAAACAATAAAAGAAAAATCACTAATTAAATCCATTATGGTAGTGGAATGGAATGATATGGAGCAAAAAATGAACGTAGAGGAGTGAAAAACATAGAGGAGCCCATTTTCTGATGAAGTTCGTCCCAAATAGAGCCCAAGGTTTGTTCTCCAAGAGATGCCTCCGAAAACTCTTCAAAAAGTCATCCAAATACATCGAACCTTCTACAAACGGGGTCTGCATCGCCTTTGGCATCGTTGGCCCAGGTCTTCCACCGTCGACACTGAGTAATCTAAATTAAAAGATTTTATTTTTTATTTTTTAATTTTAACCATCAATAAAAAATTATCTTGAATACAATATAATTATTAACATAAAATAATAAATAATTATTAAATTTTTATGAGTGATTTTCTATAAAAAATTACTGAACATATTTTCTTATTTTCCTATTTTTTTTTCTATGCTTCATGATATTTTACGTGTATAGATTGGAGCTGAGTCTTCAACTTTATAAATCAAAATTTAATTTTTATTTGAACAAACATGTATATTTATAATTAAATTCTCTTAAAAATGTTTTATATAAGGTAATATTAACAGTATCACACGTGTCAATACTAAATTGATGAAACTTTTTTTTCTGTAAATAAAATTTAATAAATTTGTAAATATGTAAGTTATTAAATTCATAAATCCAAGGAGGTCAAATCCAATTAGGGGTGTAAACGAGCCAAAAATCAGCGAGCCCAGGCTCAGCTCGTGTTCGGCTCATTTATATTTCGAGCTCAAAAAGTGTGTTGGTGTTCTGGTCGTTTGCTTAGCGAGCCGAATATGAGCCGTTCAAGAACAAAGAGACATTTCGACAAACCATTTAAAACATCATTTGAATCTAATTTAATAATTTTTATTCTTTTTTCTTAATTAAAAATTTTAATTGATTATAAATCTTTGTAGCCTTATAATCAATTAAATTTTTTAAAAGTGCTACTCATCAAATATATATATATATATATAT
>JXCR01106829.1:0-26761 GCA_002079205.1 Phalaenopsis hybrid cultivar | reverse complement strand
TATATATATATATATATATATATATATATATATATATATATATCGTTTATTAGTATTTCGAGTCAAAACGAGCCGAACACAAATGAACAAATATTTGTTTGTGTTGTTTGCGAGTTTCTTAAAGAGCCAAACACGAGCTTCTTAATGAACCTAACACGAGTTGTTCGCGAATAAATAGTCATTTTGACGAAAAAATATTACCTCTCATCAGTACTCTAATGGTGAGGTGTCACGTATGCAACGGTCTCATCGTGACGTCACGTGGCACTCCATCACTACGGGGTCTGCTTCGTAGTGATTATCTCTCCCTCCCTTCCTTTCTCTCTTCTACCTTTTCTTCCTCTTACTCGATCTCTTTTCCCTACTATAACACTTTCACCCCTCACTTTTTGTCTCCCTTTTTTCACTTTAACTTTAACTTTTCTTCTCTCTCCTACTATCGCACACTCTCGTTTGTCATTATCTTCACTCATTCCTCTAGCACTCCCATCAATCTCTATGTTTCTTACCCTTTCTTGCTCTTGATCCCTTTGTCTATCTCTCATCTATATGTCTCTCTCTTCTTCTCTCTAACCATCTCTTAGCCTCCCATTTCTCCCTTTCTCTCTTTTCTTATGTTCTCTCTCTCTCTCTCCTTCAATCTCCAATTCGCTCAATCATGCCTTCCATCTCACCTTCTCTCCCTCCATCTCTCTCCTTCTATCTTGTCCTCTTTAACTCTCCTTCTCTTTCTCCCTCTCTCTCTCTCCCCCTCTCCCTCTCTCTCATCACCTCTCTCTCACTCTCTCTTTATATATTCTCTAATTTAATCCATCCTTTCCCTCACTCTGTTTTGAGCACTCCCTCTTTCTAACACACACACTCTCTCTTTCTTTCCCTCTATCTGATTCTCTATATGTCCCTCCTATCTATCTCTCTCTCTCTTCTTATCTCTCCTCTTGCCTTCCTCCTCCTTATCCCTAATATATCTCTCCTCCCACTTTCTTTCTTGCATGCTCCATCTCAACCTAGGTCTTCCACCGTCGGCACTAACCTCGGTGCTGAGCATTTCATCAAAAAATTAATTTTGACTATAAATTTCATCCTTTTTGCTTTCTTTTTTTTAAGCCCTAAAAATCAATAACCTGCAAGAAAACATCAAAATACTTTCAATTAAATTGCAATATCAACAAAAATGAGTATAAAATATGGGTCTAAAAATTCATATATTTTTGCTGTATCAATGACCTATGAGAAGGTTTATACAAGAACCAAAATTTTGTGTCAGGAAGGTTTTATGTCTAATAGCAAGAAAGAGAGTGGATTTCATATCCCATTAAAGGAGGTCTTATGCCATTACTCAAAGACGTCAAATGTCAGTTTTGGGAAGGAATGTTAAGAGACTTATATTCTATTCCAGAGAACTATAGGAAAACCACGATTCTGTATCGAGAAGGTCTTATATCCAATAGTAAAAGAGAGAGAGTAGATGCCTTATTCCATCTAAGCACGTCTTATACTACTACTGAAAAGTGTTAAATTTTGATATGTTAATCTTGGGAAGAATGCAAGGCGACTAATAACATATCCCAAATGAAAAGTTAAAGGAAAGCCACACTTTCATGTCATGAAGGTTTTACATCCATTAACAAGAGAGATAGTGGATACCATATTCCATCAAAGGAGGTTTTATACCATCTCTTAAAGATGTAAAATGTATGTTTTGGGAAGGAATGCAAGGATACTTATATCATATCCTAAAGGAAAAATTAAAGGAAAGCCATAATTTCGTGTTAGGAAGGTCTTACATCCAATAACGAGAGAGAGAGTAGATACCATATTGTATCAATGGAGGTTTTATACCATCTCTTAAAGATGACAAATGTTGGTTTTGGGAAGGAATGTTAAGAGACTAATATCCTATCCCAAAGGAAAAGTTTAAGGGAAGCCATACTTTTGTGTTAGGAATGTCTTGTACACCCAATAACAAGAGGGAATTTTGTGTAACACACAAAGAGGAATGTATTGTTTCTAAACTTTCCGCGAGGGATTTGACTTTACAATTCAAGATGTAATTCTTATGTCACTTCATTGTTGACCTCACTTTTGTTAAGGTCTAGTCTTTCTTTCTTAGAAGCTTAGGATATAGCCATAGGATTTTCCTGTTGACTATTTCTAGAGGACTAGCTAGGGAATCCTCATCATTAGAAATTCTAAAACTCGTCGTTGCTCATCTTGAAGTTCCACATGTTGGTTCTAACCTCTAGCACTTAGTAGGTGGAGCCAATATGAAGGAGCTCAAGGAGAGTCCCTATAAAAATTTTGGCCTTAGGGTTAACCTTGGGTGAGCTGGTTTTGGTCTTGCAAGGAACACTTCAACTTTTTGCCTAAACCCTGACCTACACAAGCTTAACCTTTTCCCCCTACTCCTTTGGAAACTCGTGTAGATGGTCCGTCAAACCCTTAGCCCTCAAGCCAAGACAAATACATGGAGGATCCAAAATGGGATTTCATTGGCCTCATGACACCATAAGGGTAATTTTGTGATTATCATTCCCATTGGACTGGAATTCTACCAAATTACATTTTTTTGGCATTTTAGGTCCAAACTTTCCCAAAATTACAAATTTGCCCCTAAAACCCTAATTTTTTAGAAATTAACTGAAATACCCAATTTTGTCCAAAAGTCATCCCAAACCATTTTAAATTACCCAAATTGCCCAAAAAACCTCAAAATTCCCAAAATAACCCTATAATTGCAAAAATTACCAAAATGCTCCTCATGGTCCAAAAATTCCTAAAGCCTCCAAAATCATTCCAAACACTCCCAAATCCAATTTTAACCATCCATTGTGCCCATTTTGACGAGATTGACTAATTTTGACAGATGTCCAAATTTTACTCTTAAAAGCCTAAAGTCTCCAAATCATCCCCAATTTCCACCAAATTAATTTCAAATTTCCCAAATTCTAAATCTAAACTCAATTTCATCATGCCTAAGCTAATTTTGAACCAAATTAAAGCTTAATTGATCCCAATTTCAAAATCAAATCCCAAGCCTAATTCAAATGCCTCAAATTCAATTTAAGCCAAAAATTTACCAAATTGAACTATCTAGCTTATCCAACTCCCCCAATTTTGGATTCCAAACCCTTCAAAACATCCCTCTAGACCAAATGGAATCTTCATTTAGCCTTTACTTAGGCTTACGCCTACCCCAAATTCAACTCAAACCAAAATCCCCAATTTTGTCCCAAACATCAAATTCCTCTAAATCGAACCTCATAGCCCCTCAATTTTCCACCCAATTGATACCCAAATGCTTCATGACAATTTGCTAAATAAAATTGAGCATTCAATTGGACTAGATCCAAGCATTAGCAAAGCATAAACTAAAGTCCAAGCCAACTCATACAATTTTAGCCCAAATCCTAAATCTACTTGGAGTCACATGGTTTGACCCACCTTAAACCACCCCAACGTCCATATGGACCCTATGAACAACCCTAGATGCTCTTAGCCCACCCTAGAGATTCAATGGATCAAAGATCTCATGATTTAGAGGATCCTTTCCCATTTTTGGCGAAGTGACACAAGCTTGAGCTCAATTGATTAAACTCCCATCCTAATCACCTTGAAACTTTCCCCTTTATTCCCTTAGCCACCTTGCCATCTCCCCTGTCCTGGTTGACCGGCCTAGTGGCCAGACCCAAAACTGAGAGAGCCTCCCCCTTGGTTTGAACCCAATCAAACCCATCTTATGTGGCTAACTCTGATTGGCCATTGGCGTCATTCAGCTCTCCACATATACTCCTTTCTCCACCCCTGTCTTAGCCAGTTAGGCCTTAAAATCCCCTCTATTTAAACCACCCCTTTCACATTGAATTAAAAGGTGTTGACATTTTCTTGGGTAGAGCCATCTAAACTTTTCTTAGAGCCTTTTTGAGCCTTCCTAAGATTATTCCAACAATTTTCCGTTACTAAAATTCAATGCCTAAGCATAATTTTGAGTTCAAAAATCCAGGGCCTTTTTTTGCACTCCACTAAACTCCACAAAACTCCAAACTTGAGCTTCCCTGGAATAAACGAAGAGGTTCTCAATCCCCCTCTGCTGAGCACTCTAACCCACTCCTTGACCAAGGATACTTCACCTATTGGTCAAAATCATGCATAGAACTTTCATCATCTCAAATCAACACTTCAAGGAGGTTCGTTGGACTTCACTGAATCGAGGCCTCACCTTTTGGGGTAAGAAATGATTCAAAAAACCTAAAAATCTCTTCAACTTTTTCAATTGTGAAGAGAATGTTTATTTCATATGTATCTAGTCGTATGGATGTGGTCGTCTCGATTAGATGAAGCTATAAGAACAAATGATATGTGATTTTGTTGAGTATCAAGTGAGATCTTAACGCTTTAGTGCGGATGATTCTCGACCCAACGACGGAGGAGTTGGATAAGTGGATTAAAAATAAAGCGTAGGCCAAGTCAGCGCTGACGCGGAAGGCGACGTCAAATGGGAGAGCACCGTGTGGTCTTTTGGAGACATTGTGTGTTTACGTGGAATCAATGTAGATAAGTAGATAATTAGGGTATTTTATATTTAATTAAACTCATAAACTTGAAGAACTCATAACTTGGTGTAGAAAAATCATAAAAATAGAAAAAATACCCTCTTGCTTAGTGAATAGAGGAGAATATTGAGGAATAAAAAAGATTATTTAACATGTCTCTGATTTTTTATTGATTAAACACTCTTTGGAATATTTTAATTTTAATTAAATAAATAGTGGTTCCATGGCATGAAACTTTAAGGTTAGTTTCTCATGACAGTGAAGGTTTCCTTTGATATTTCCACGGTAAGATGTCACCTCTAGCTCTGAAACCATAATTTTCAAGTGCACATTTTTGCTTAAATTAATTATATAAATCAAAATATATGTCAAAAAAATTTGAGAATTATTTTGGTAGGTTCCTTGTGGTAAGAGGACTCCATGAAAAATTTAAAATGAATTTGAATAATTATGCATATTACTATAGCTAATTAATTCAATTTAAATCACAGAAATTAAAAAAAATATAATATAACTCAAAAGTGCAAAAAATGATTCCACACTGTATATAATGAAAACTTTAACCCACTATCAAAATTTTAAGCCCACTTGAATTGATTTGATCACTAAAGTTTAGTCTTCAAGTAAAATGAGATTTTTGCATTAAAACAATTATAATAAATAAACTATAATCAGAAAAAAATATGGAAAGTTATTTTCTAAGTTCCTTGTGATCAAGGGAACCTAGGAAAAATAAATATTATTTTAAAATAAATAGTCCATTTTTGAGTAACATTTTAAATATAAAATAATTAAAATTAACTAAAAAATTATAAAAATATAAAAAGCATCAAATTGTTCCTAATTATTCTGTAATCCCTTGGAACCCTTTAAAATATTTTTTCCTAACTTTTCTAATTTAGTAATGTTTTTTAAATGCTAAAAATTTATTTTTAAAATTTTTTCATTAAGATATTTATAATAAACAAAATAAAACTTAAAAAAAATAAAAATTTTATTTCTCTAAGTTCCCTGGACTTAAAGAGATTTAATAAAAGTATAAAAAGTAATTTTTGAAATTAAATTATAATTTTTATCTAATTAATCACTAAAAAACAATAATTAATTATAATAATTAAAATATAATTTAAAAAATCATGAAATTTTGTCTAAGTGGTCCTCTGACGTAGGTGAACCTCCAATATTTTTCCCATTAACATAAACTTTACTTTGATAAATTAATTAAATTAAAATTGAAAATTCTATGTTTGAGCTAAAATAGATATCTAAATTAAATAAAAATTAGAAAAATCATAATTTCTTCTATGATATTTTAATTGACCCATTAATTGGGTACCAAAAAAAATTTTCAAAGTCATTTGAGTTGTAGTTAATGAGTTATGAAGTGGAGAGCCATAGGGGTAAAATGGTAATTTGAGATTTTGATACCCTAATTATATTTTAGGTTAAATCAAAGAGGAAATGGGTAAATTTTTCATAATAGACTCTTTTGGATGTCTGAAACATAATGGGTTAAGGGGTAGAAACCAACTTGTCACCTTTCATGATAATGGTAAAATTGTAATTTTATAAATTGTTATGACTCAGAGGTTAATTCAAATTGGATGATCCTAAGGTTGTGGGCTTAATGTCACCTCCCAAAAGAGCCCTTAAGGGTGGTGGGCAGCCCAGAACTTAAATACTGCTTTTCGGCCCTACACCTAGCCAATGTGGGACTATTTGTCCGTGACATTCTCCTCCACTCAATCACGTGACGCCCTCATCACGGATCGGCTCCACCAAGGGTCCCACTGGACCATGGGGAGTCCACACACCTGGCAGGCATTAATCTGCTCTGATACCACTTGTCACCTCCCAAAAGAGCCCTTAAGGGTGGTGGGCAGCCCAGGACTTAAATACTGCTTTTCGGCCATACACCTAGCCAATGTGGGACTATTTGTCCGTGACATTAAGCTAGGAAGATAATAGTTCACTTATTTGAAGCCCCTAGTTGGTGATTAGATGATAAGCATGATTTTAAAATGAGGATTGAGTTTCACTCCATTTAATATTTTGATTATTGCAAACCTACCCCGAGATTGGATTTAAGTTTTAGTAGTGAGCTAGGCTTGATACTTAAACTTGTTTAATGAGATTTAGAAAAGGGGAACATGATTAAATCTTGAATACCCTTAAATACTACAAGCCCAAATTTAGTGGTGGGTGTAAGATTCTTAATGACTTGAGTTTGCCCAAGAGGCATCCACTTACATAACTCTTAAGTAAAATATCAAGTGACTTTCAGATTACCCCCATTCTCAATGTGATTAAAATATTACTGTTCACTAAGCATAGGATGTATTAATTCATTGAAACTAAATCTAACTTCAGTTGATTATTTGAACAACATAGAAAGCCCAAATGAACTCGAAACAATTCAAAGGGTTTTAAAAGTTGTTTAGGGTTATGCCCTGAACACTTCTTATGATCTTTTGGATAATATGAAGGACAACAAGACTTATTATTCTTTGCTGAAGAAAATGATCTATTAAAACTTTTAGGGACCCACCAAGTTGTGCCTCAGGACCCGTTAATTCACCTAAATCAATAAAAATACCCTACACTACCCACCAAGTTATGCCTCAAGGATTTTAGTCTTCTCTAAGGTATTTAAATTTTTGTGAACAACTGGCGATATTTGTTTTTTTCCACATATGGATTATTGGGCTTGTGTAAGTCTAAGGTGTAGGTGGCTAGGGCAATGACAATATTGTTAATGTTTGCTAAAACAAGGGATACAATTTGTGATTTTAGAATACTATCTCCTACCTCAAGGACCTTTAATAAAAATAGAGGATAAGGACGGATGATACTATTCGATGACTATTGAGAAGATGATTGCCTCCGATACTCTCAAGTTGTTTGTAGTCCTAGCTCGATTAAATTGATTAACATGTGGACTGCATCACTCTATAAATTGTTTTAAACAAAAATCTCTTTTGCATGGTAAAATAAACTATATTTGCATGAACGTTAAATTAAAAAAAATTAAGATTTGTAAAGATCTACAGTTAATTACTTGGATCGAGTTTAGGACTGCTCTCCATAAATTATATAGTGGAATCTCTTACTTAAGGTCGATAAGCACACAATCAGACTCTGAGCCCTGATGCAGGTGGATTTAGTGTGTTAATTATGCAAATATTTTTCAATATTACAAAATACACATGGTAGATACAATAATAAATATGCAAATTAATCCCAACAAAATAACTTTAGTGAAATAGTTCTATCTATTAAAAATCTTTAAACTACCAAATACCCTTTAAAAATAACACAAGTATATGTATCACTCAAGTAATAGAGGGCTCTAATGGAGTCCTAGATATTGACCCCACAGGGAAGATGGAAATGTCTATAAGTAAATTCTTAAGATTATAATGTAAAGTATAATTTTAAACTACAAAAAGGTAAAGTGCTAAATTTAAATTTTAAGTAACAGAGTGAATGTGATACTAGATTTGTATATATGCAAATATTTAAGAAGTTGACACCCCTAAATGATGCAAAAAACTTGATGCACACAGATATATAATAAATATGCAAAATATTCTTAAAATAAATACTTTTTATGAAAATAAATTTTCTTTTAAAACTTTTTTTTAAAATTGACAAATCTTTTTTATTATCAACGCAAGTATACATAACAATCAAGTAATAAAGGACTCTAATGGAGTCCTAGATATCAATCCCATAGGGAAGTTTGAAAATCTCTAAAGTAAATTATGAGAATTATTTTATAATAAAAACAAAAATAAAAGTAAAGTGTAAAATATGAAAATTAACTACTCACGAGAATGCTTATTAAAATTTTGATGTAAGACTACAAAAATAAAACTAAATTAAATACTAAACTTTTAAAAGTAAAATTGCAAAAATTAAATAAAGATTTTGTTGCTCTGACGGAAAGTTCAAACTTAAGAAAGCACCATTCCCCTTTATAATCAATATATGGATTGTGAAGAGATTGAAATCATTTGAAAATATATTTAATAACTGTTTTGTGCTAAATAGAAGTAACCCTATTCTTTACCCTCTTCTGAGAGCTTTAAGAAACTTTGACTAATCCAGAGTTTGGTCCCTATTTCCGTGGTTAGGCTAGGAGGATACCAGCAGCAACTCCAGAGCTCCCACTACTCCCTCTCCTGAGGGGTAACAATCTCACATTAGTTTCCAATCAACTGAATGAAATTGCGGGTTTTAATCTGTCACCTTAAAATCTCCCATTTTGCATCTAACAAACTATATTTCTCTATTTATTTGCACTAAATCCTATAGATGATATACTCTCTCATGAAATCAAATTTGATTCTCCCCATGTTGTAGAAATCATATCTCATTTAAGAACATATGTCTCTCAACAATTTTTAATATTTCAATTGGCCGAATCAAAAAGTAATTGAAGACAGGAGTTCAAATCATCACAAATTATTATCTTTTAAAAAAGTAGAAAACAAAATCTATTCTTCACAAAACCATATCTTCAAAGTAGGGAGAAGGGTAAATAAGACTACTCATAATTCATGAGAAGTATACGTCAAAACATGAATTTCATATATAAAAATAAGTTTACAAAACAAAAAAAATAAAATACAACTTTTCTCGCAATCCTTCCCAAGAAAATCCCTAGAAATTCTCTCCAAGTCTTTCTCTCTTTATAATCACTCCCAATTCTCTTTTAGAAATGTAATGAAGAGGAAATCTCTGACATTCGCTCTTTTCTTACAACCCTATAAGAAAATCTCCCATTTTCTCTCTCTAACTTATGCCACTTTCTCTTTGTCTCCTTCACGTCACACACACACACATTATAAGTCTTTTTCATTTATTTTGGGCTGCTTCATTTGGAAAATATTTTAAAATTCCCTCCAAAAGTTAACTCTTTTGAATTTAAAAGATGTGTCATTTGATCTAAGAGTCATATTCCTTCATAAAAGAACCTTCCAAAGTTTCTAGATACATTGAATTTACACTAAGGGGTGTGTAGAACAAGTGTCCTTTTAAAATTCGAACAAAAAATTTTCCTCGAATCGCCTTAATTTGAAAAATTCATCGCGCCAGCTCTCTGGGTTGTGGCTCATCATGCGCCATAATCCAAAATTGGCTCTTTTTGCTCCAATTTTAGTCTTTTTTGCCATTTTTTTCTCCAAATTCCTAAAATAGAAAAAATTATAAAAAAAATACAAAAATACCCATATTTAAAGTGCAATATCACAAAAAATTAACATAAATAGGTACTTAAAACAGTATATTATTTTGGTATATCAAAATCCCTCAACTTAAATGTTACTTGTCCTCAAGTGACATTTTTATTATATAAAAGCATATGACTTAGGATAGAGATTAACTTATAACTTCTAAACTTTAGTTTAATAAATAGAATAACAAAATTTAAGAAAAAAGCCCTTAACAACTTAGATTCAAACTCTAAGTCTAGGAATACTTAGTAATCAAATTTTAGATTTATGAATCTCTATTAATTTCATGAAAAATTGCAATTTGTCATATTAAGAATATTCAAAACATTCATATGAAAAAGAACTTCATGAAAACTTTACTAGGAATCCTATTAATAATCCAATACAAGTTTAGAAAATGTAATAAAGCTCCTTCCTTAAGTTGACGCAAGTGAAGCAATTTTCTTATTAGGCATCTCCTCAAGCTTCTCCTCACTTATTTTTTTTTCTTTTATTTTTCTTTTTCTTTTAGGATCTTTTCAATCATTTTTTTTCTTTTTCTCTCATTTTCTTCCTTTTTAAGTGAGGATTACTACATCTGGATAGAATTTAATAGTTTTGAACTTTACTATCCTCTTCTTAATGCTAAAGCTCCTTGCCTTTCTTCACTTTATAAATTAATATTATTTTATGATTTTTTCATAAAGTCTCATTCTTTTCTTCTTGCATGAAACTCTAAAATTCTTAACACTTCAAAAATATAATTTCCATTACTTTAAATAGAAAAACATAGTCCTATCCTATCATACCAATTATCTTTAACTTTAGAATTGACCTTCATTATTAAAAACTTTTTACCTAAATTTACCAAAACATTTATAAACATAAGTATAGTCATTTAAAATTAATTCTTAATATCCCAAGCCATGTTAAATAATTTTTTTTAAATATAGTTACTTAAGAACAAAAAAAATTTAGTTTACTCCTTTTCAAAAGAAATTTTTCTTTTCCCCAAGCTTAAGTTTTTAAGTGATTTTAACAATATTTTTTGTATAAAATTTAGTAGGTGAAAGAAAACAATAAATGCATGAAAAATAAAAAACTAACCTATAGAGGATTTCTGAATATGAAATTGAGCTCTGGTATACTGCAGGTACTAACTGTAAAATTACATATAGTCTTTAAAACATTAAATAAAACATAATATATTATAGAGAACTTGTTGAGAATTAAAAACATAAATAAAAAAAAATTAAAAAACTAAACCGGAAATACTAAAAATATAGAAAAAGTGAAAGTATACAATTATTATTACAAATTGCAAGTCCACCACACAACATAAAAAGTCTTTTACTACAACAAGTTTTCTAAATAAAAGTACATCCAAAAAGAAACATAAACTCAAACAAAAAAACATCAAAGCAACTAAGCAAGACTCATAAAATATCAATCTTCATCTCCTTCAATACCATCATCTGATTCTTCTTCTTCTTCTTCTTCATCATAAATGGGGGCATAGAGAGTGAAACTGGGGCAAGTAGGAAGCCTACATTTGGTTCAACCCTAAGGTATCTTACCATGGAATTTTCAAACTCAACATCATGCTGAACTCTCAACTATTGATATTCATCATTTTATGCATTCCTTGCTCCCATTTTTCCCAACTGAGTTTGAATATTTACTATATCCAATTGTTGAATCATCAGTTGATCCATAATACCTTCTAATGATGTAGATTTAGAAGTAGATGCCCCTACAGCAGATGTAGAGGTCCTATCCCTACAGCAGATGTAGATGTATAATAAAAGGACTCAACCAATGATTCTACCCTCTGAATCATGTGCCTCCCAATCCAGTTCAGTGGTTGCAGTCTCTCTTCATTCCTATGAGATTCTACTCCTAAGTGTTCACATAGAGTGAATATCATGGCAGGATATCCCAATAGTCCATCTATTAAACTACAAGTTATACTTCGAGCATGTTGAACTATAAGTGCACCCAAATTCATTGCCTTTGTGTTCTGAATGTAATAATTGAGTACAGCTCTATCTTTAGTAACGTCAACCAAGTGATTTGTTGGGAACATTTTGACAGAAATGAAGTGGTGCCACATATTTTTTACTGAATAGTTAACATGGAAGCAGGGAAGTTAACTATGTTGTTATTCTTAATCTTCCATTGCCGTCTTCCAAAATTCAAAAATGCAATCACTTTTCCAGTGATGAATTAGTAATTACAAATGCAGCGTACTCGTCATGATATATGTTTCTAAGCCCATAAAATGCATTGATCCATTCAGAAGAAAATTCAACTTGTTTACCTCTAATAAGGATGTAATCTTCAGTAGTGAATATCAGGTTTGCATAGAATTCTCAGACCAATGGGACAATTGCTACAGCAATGAAGTAGCAGAACCTTTCCCAGTTTCGAGCAAGAAATAGTCTCTCGCCAAGCCACCCGGGTTTGCAATCACCCGTTCTTGGATTTTTTTTTGTTCTCCATTTGCATGTTATAACAATGCTTGGCTTTAAAACAAACAAATTGTCATGCATTGAAGTCTTCGGTCTGTCTTCCTCACTTAACTCGGGAAGCCATTTGAAAATTGTACGAAAGTCCAAATAATGTCAAAATAAATTATTAAATCAAAAATCTAACTCCTTAAGCAAGGTTATTTGGTAAGACACTTTTCACTATGGGTTTTTTTCAAGTATTTTAATTAAAAATTCCAATTTTTGTATCTCCTAAAATCCATGGTGTAAATAAAAAATTTCTAATTTAAGGTGAAGCTCTTACCAAGAGAAGATGAAATCTATAATTTTTAGCATCCAAATCCTTCTCTTTATTCGATAATGTGATGCCCTAGACCAAGGTTTTGAGGTAGAAGATGACTCAAGTAGCAAAAATGGAGTTTGTCCGTACGATTTCACAATTTTCTAGGCAATCTGGCGCATTCAGACCTTTGACGCATCGTGCACCAAGGCTCTGTAAATTGGTGCATTATGCGCCAATCTGGCGCATCACGCGCCAGAGCTTAAATTCACCAAATTTTGGTTTCTGTGAAAATTTGCTCCATACCGCTTTACGCCAACCTCTATTTGACTCAAAAAAACCTTCCTAAGCATAATTAAACTTCACACTAACACTAAAATTTCACAAACAGCACAAAACTCATATTTATATTTAAAATCTGCACTATTACAAACTAACATTTTTCAAGCCAACAAACATCAAATTCGGTGTTTTAAAGCAAACTAACATCCTAACACTGAAATCTAAACATCAAAATTCAAAACATAAACATAAATAGTGTTCAATAGAAAGGAAATGCAATCCAACATAACAAACTAAAACAAATTGTTCTAAATAAAGCATTCCATGCATAAATTAAGATCAAACATCTTCTTCATTATCGTCCCCCTGGATATTTCCCCTCGATTGGTAGTACACATACAGGTTGTAGAAGGGTCGATATGAAAATTCATCAGTTCAATTTTCCTCCGCAATCCAAGCTTGTTTCTTGAACATAAGTAGCAATCCATCTTCAATATCCCTAGTATATTCAAACTGTTTCTTTAGTCTTCAATCCGGATGATCCAACATTTCAGTAATATTCCCAATAACAAGCATAGGATTCTGCACATTTTTTCTATCTTATTAATCTTCTTTGAAAGTGCACTTGAGTTTTAATAGAGCTTGACAGGTGATGAATTTTGACATCCTTGATCCATCAGTACATTCATATCATTTTCATCTCCAATTCCAATACAATTGCAATAAACTTCTGGATCCATCGGCTTCCAAGGAAGTAGCACTTTTTCCAAACTTTTATAAGGTACTTGCGGTTGACTGCATAGTAGGAAAATAGTGAATGAATGTCCCATTCCAGTTGCAGATCCATTCACAATCAAACCCAAAACTGATTTCACAATAATATCTCCAACATCAATAGGTTTTCCTATTTAAATACAATAGTTCAGAAGGACGCTCTCCTTACTAACCTTACTAATTTTCATGGTAGGAAATAATTTTGATGCAATAAAGAAGTGTCAGGATTTTAAAATTGAATTTAAAAATGATAAAGGAAAACTTATATTTCCATCATCTCTAGTCTCCCAATTCGCATCTTCATTCGTAAGGTAGCGGTAGAGTTCATTCATATTCTCCATTGTAGAGGCAAAGTTTGCATAATGGCAGATAGACATGTTTTCAATCAAAAACATCTCGTTTTTTTTAAGGAGTGAACTGCAAAAACTTTCCTCGCACGTAAATCATTCCTTGGTTGATCCCATGAAGATTTGCATAAAACTTTTTCATTACAGGAATAACGACAACGGTAGTAGTGTAAAAAAGCACTTCTCAACGCCTCTGCGCAATAAACTCTTCTACTCGAGTATTCGGTGTGTTGAATCCTCTTTTCAAAAATCCCCTTTCTTTGATAAGTCTCTTCTTCACTAGAACTTGATCATGTAACTTATGTGCATCAAAATTGATGAACTTTCTCCGGTTGAAAAATTCCAAATCTAGCGGAGATTTTAGAGTGGGAATTTATAGAATTTGAAAAGTGGCGACTCTTCCCTCATTTTCCCCATAAAATATGATTTTAAGTTGGTTTTTTTAAGTTATATGGAGAGGAAACCACCAAAAACTACCTTTTCAAACATTTTAAGTCATTTTTGGTACCACGGCGCATCATGCGCCGATTTGGCGCATCATGTACCAGCTCTCTGGAAAGTGGCGCATCATGTGTCAGTTCCAAAATTTTTGCCTTTTTGAATTTGATCCAATAAATTCTTAAATTTTCCATGAAATTAGGCAAATAAGGATGTTTCTAAATTCTTTATCAAATACACGGATAACATAATGACCTAAATATAGATATACATAAAATATTTCAAACAAAACAATCTAAAAAGCAAACTAAAAAACGATACATATGGGTTGCCCCCCACAAAGCGCTTTGTTTAATGTTGTCAGCTTGACATTATCAGTCTTATTTTGGGTGACGTAACATTACAGTCTTATTAAAAGCTGGTCTTTGATCATCAAAATATGATTTTACTATGTGCTCATTCACTTTAAATATTCTTCCAATCCCAGTCTTCAATATTAACTGCCCCATAGGGATAGACTTTTATAACTCCGAATGGCCCTTTCCACATAGACTTCAATTTTTTAGGAAATAATTTCAATCTTGTACTGTATAATAAAATTTCATGTTCAGGTTCAAATTCTCTTTTTATTATCTTTCGATCATACCATTCCTTCGTCTTTTCCTTATAAATCCTCGCATTATCGTAAGATTCATTCTTAATTTCCTCAAGCTCATTCAATTAAAATAATATTTCTCACCAGCTTTTTTTAAATTGTAATTGAATTTTTTTATCGCCCAATAAGCTTTATGCTTTAATTCAACTAGCAAGTGACAAGTCTTCCCAAAAATTAATCTATACGCAGACATTCCTATAGGTGTCTTATAGGTTGTCTTATATGCCCATAATGTAGTATCTAATGTAGTAGACCATTCCATTTTACAAGGATTAACACTCTGTTCCAAAATTCTCTTAATTTCACGATTAGATATTTCTATTAAATCACTATTTCGGAGATGATAAGCAATTGTAATTTTATGCATTATATTATATTTTTCCACCAATCTTGCAACTGTTGCAGTTCTAAAATGAGATCCTCCATCAGTCATGATTACTCTCGACATTCCATATCTTATAAAAATATTTTTAATTAAATATTTTTAATTAAAAATTTTTAAACACTTCGAGCATCACATCTAAGTAAAGTGATTGCTTCAATCCATTTTGAAACGTAATCCACTGCAATCAATATGTATATATTTCCGAATGAGGATATAAATGGTTGCATAAAATCTAATGCCCATGCATCAAAAATTTTAATTTCCGAATTATAATTTAGAGGCATTTCATTTCTTCTTGAAATATTACCTACTCTCTCACACTGATCACATGTTTTGATATATATATTAACGTCTCTAAATAGAGTAGGCCAATAAAATCCAGATTGTAAAATTTTATGAATAGTTCTATCATTCCTAAAATGTCCTTCAAATTTAGAATCATGCAATTTTTAATAATTTGATGAAAGTCTATACAAGGCACACATAGTCTCATCATGAAATCTTTACATTGCTTATATAAATAAGGATCATCTAAAAAATAAGATTTTTCATCATGAAAAAATTTCTTTTCATGTTGTTTTGTTAATCCATATGGTAAAATACCACTAACAATATAATTTACAATATCAACATAACAAAATATTTACCATCCTTTTATAGCATAAAGTCATTCATCAGGAAAAGTTTCATTAATATCTTTTTCCATATCCAGTATCTTTTCTTATTCTAGCCTCGATAGATGATCAACAATTTGATTATCAATCCCTTTCCTATCGACTACTACAAAATCAAACTCTTGCATCAGAAGTACCCATCTAATTAATCTTGGGTTAGCATCCATATTATGAATCAAATATGTAATAGCCAAATGGTAAGTATGTACAACACATTTTTCTCCAATTAGATATGATCAAAAGTTATCAAAACATACACAATAGCAAATAACTCTCTTCTGATGGTGATTTAATTAATTTGAGCATCATTAAGAGTCTTGCTAGCATAATATACAACTTTAAAAATCTTATCATATCTCTGCCCTAAAACAACTCCAATTGCATAATCACTAGCATCACACATTAATTCAAAAGATTTCTCCAAATCAGGTGAAACAATTATAGGAGCAGTGATCACTTTTTCCTTTAAAGTTTCAAAGGCCTTAAGACAATCTCGATTAAAGTCAAATTTTTTATCTTTCTCCAGAAGTTGGCATTAAGGCTTAGAAATTTTTGAGAGATCTTTAATATATCTCCTATAAAATCCAGCATGTCGTAAAAAGCTCTTAAATCCTCTTAATGTGGTAGGTGGAGGTAGGTTTGATATAAAATGTATTTTTGTAGGATCTACTTCCATTTCATTTTCTAAAAATTTATGTCCAAGCATAATTCCTCCTACAACCATAAATTGACATTTTTCCCTTTTTAATATGAGATTAGTCCTTTCATAAAGTTCCAAAACTTTTTCTAAATGATTTAGACATATTTCAAAAGAAGTTCCAAATACAGAAAAATCATCCATAAAGACTTCAATCCCTTTTTCAATCAAATCACTGAAATTTGACATCATACAACTTTGAAATGTTGCAGGTGCATTACATAATCCAAAGGGCATTCGCCGAAAAGCAAAGTTCCATAAGGGCTAGTAAATGTTGTTTTCTCCTGATCCTCTGGAGCAATAAGTGTTTGATGATATCTGATATATCCATCTAAAAAATAAAAATATTTATGCCTAGCTAATCTATCAAACATCTGGTCCAAAAAGGGTAAGGGAAAATGATCCTTCATGGTGGCAGAATTTAATTTTCTATAATCTATGCAGATTCGCCAACCAGTGACTTATCTAATTGATATTTATTCATTATGCTCATTTATCACTACGGTCACACCTCCTTTCTTTGAAACATAGTGAATTGGACTAATCCAAGCTCTGAAATAAGATATATTATTCCAGCATCTAACCAGTTTAAAGTTTTCTTCTTTACTACTTCTTTCATCATAAGATTTAATCTCATTTGAGGGTTAGCTATTGGTTCATGTTGATCTTCTAAAAAGTTTCTATGCATACAATTTAAAGGATTGATTCCTTTAATATCAGCTAATGTCCATCCAAAGGGTTTCTTATATCTTTTCAAAATTTCCAACAACTGTTGTTCTTGCATATCAATTAATTCTGAGGATACTATAATAGGTAATGTAGATAAATCTCCTAAAAATGCATACTTGAAATGTATAGGAAGTGTTTTCAGTTCTAGTTGAGGGGGTTTCTCAATAGATGAAATCGAATTCTTATTACTTTCTGAAGGATCTAACACTTCAAATCTTTTCTGAACGTAATCCATATCCTCTTTACTCACTTCCATAAATTTACCTTGAGTTCTATCCTTATCTAGATATTTAATATATTCCTTTTTAAATTCTCTTTCAAAAGTTTTTCTGAAATATTCATGGCTTAAATATTCATTAATATCCATTATGAAGCATTCAATCTCTTGCTCTTTTTTAGGGTATCTCATTAATTTTTTAATATTAAATGTAACCTCTTGATCACTAACTCTCATAGTTAGTTATCCTTTTTGTACGTCTATCAAAGCTCTTCCAGTGCTAGGAATGGTTTTCCTAAAATGATAGGAAATTCTTTATCTTTCTTTGTAGCTAATACAATAAAGTCCATAGGAAAGAAAAACTTATCGACCTTTACCAAAACATCTTCTATAACTCATTTAGGATAGGTAATCGAACGATCATATAACTATAGAGTTACAGTTTTAGGTTAAATATCTCCTAAGCCCAATCTTCTGAAAGTTGTTAATGGCATGAGATTTGTACTAGCTCCTAAATCACATAAAGCTTTTCCATAAAATTGTTCTCCAATAGAATGAGGATTTGTAAAATTTCTAGGATCTTTATGTTTTTCAGGAAATTTTTTATGAATTAAAGCGCTACACTCTTCGCTGAGTGCAACAGTCTTATTATCTAGAAACTTCATTTTCTTCTTAAGTATATCCTTTATGAACTTCACATAGCTTAACATTTGTTACAAAGCCTCAACAAATGGAATGTTTATCATTAATTTCCTCAAAATTTCCAAAAATTTCAAAAATTGATTATCTTTATGTTTCTGCTTTAATCTTTGAGGAAATGGAGGTGGTGGTATTTTTACAGTGATTTTAATTGGCTTAAAAGGATTTTCTGCTTCAAAATGAAAATCTTCACCAAAATTTTCATTTTCCACCTCATCTTTTTCTACTTTAACATCTTGTTTAACTCTATTTTCTATTTCTTTTCCACTTCTTAGTTGAATAACTTTAATTTTCTCTTTATTCTAACCTTTAAGATTTACTTCGATATTACTGGGTAGTGTTCCTGGAGGCCTATTGCTAAGTACAGTAGCAATATAAGCAAATTGATTTTTCATATTTCTAATAGCAGCTCCTTGACTTTGTAATTGACTACCCATCTGCAATATCAATTCTTCCATTGATAACTTTTTCTTATACTCTGCAAATTATTAAAACATTGTTAACTTTTTCTCCTTACGCTGCAAATTATTAAAACCTGTGGGGTAATAAGGTTTATATTCTTGGTTCCCTTGATTGTTCGACTTTCCTAATGTGTTTGCAGGTTGTTTTCCCATTGCAGATTTACAGCATTAGAATTATTGTTACTCCAACTAAAGTTTGGATGATTCTTCCAACCAGGATTATAATAATTGACATTAGGATTATTAGAAAGATTGTTTATTTCATTTAAAGTCTCATAAGAAGATTAAGATTTTATCATTTGTCCCAATGAATTTTCCTCAAGAACAGATGTTGTCTGAGAATAATTCATTCGATATTGGTCTTCGTCTTTGATATAGCAGCTATTTGGGTAGCTAAAATAGATCTAGCATCAGAATCATGTATACTAACTACTCTTTTTGGATTTACTCTTTTGGATGGCCATTGAAAATTATTAGTAGCCATCTTTTAAATTAATGAATATGCTTCATCGAATGGTTTTGACATTAATGATCCACCATCAGCAGCGTCAATTATCGATCTAGATCCAACCAACCTGTTATAAAAAGTTTGAATTATTAACCAATCTCGCAATGCATGATGTGGACGCTTTCTAAGGAGATCTTTAAATCTTTCTCAGGCTTCATAAATTGATTTCCCTTCAAACTGAAAAAAAGATGTGATATCATTTCTGAGCATAGCAGTTTTTGAAGGTAGGAAACATTTAGATAAGAATTTTTGGGATAAATCTCCCCATGTTCTGATAGATCCAAGTTCGAATGATTTTAACCACATCTTAGCTTTATCACTTAGTGAAAAAGGAAAAAGTCTAAGCCTGACAACATCATTCAACACTCCATCATATTTAAATGTAGCACACAATTCTAACAAACTAGCAAGGTGTAAATTAGGATCTTTAGTAGGTGTTCCTCCAAACTGATTGTTATGTATCATTTTGATAATAGCAGGTTTAAGTTCAAATGAATTGGCAGCTTCAATAGGGTTTTGGATACTAAAATGAATTTCAACTGTTGTAGGATTTACATAATCTCTTAAAGGTCACAAATGATGTTCCTTTTCATTTCCAACATTGTTTAAATTGCAAACCATTTTGCTAAACTGATCTTTCTCTTTTTGTTGTTTATGAATTTTTCTATCAGCTTTTTCTAACTCAAAATTGTAAGGCACTAAAGTTTCAAATCTTACACTACACATAAAAAAAATAAAGCAAGTAATTAAAAATAAGCAAACACACAAAAATAAGAAAATATTCAAATTAAACTACAAACACTCTTTTTTTATACTTTAAAAATAAAATAAAATACTAATATTTTTTGTTACTTCCCCGGCAACAGCGTCAAAAACCTGACATGAGATTTTTATATATGCAAATATTAAGAGTTTAACACCACTAAACGACGCCAAAAACTTGGTGTAGGCAGATATTTAATAAATATGCAATATAATCTCAACAAAAATATTTTTTACAAAAAATATTTTTTCCTTAAAACTCTTTTAAAAATTGACAAATCTCTTTTAATATCAACGCAAGTATACATATCGTTTAAGTAATAAAGGGCTCTAATGAAATCTTAGATATCAATCCCACAGGGAAGCTGGAAAATCCTTAAAGTAAATTATAAAACTTATTTTATAATAATAATAAAAGTATTAAAGTGGAAAATTTAAAAGTTAACTACTTAAATGAATGCTAACTAAAATGCAGATGTAAGACTATAAAAATTAAACTAAACTAAATACTAAACTTTCAAAAAGTAAAATTGCAAAATTTAATGAATTTTTTATTATTATGAAGGAAATTTCAAATTTAAGAAAGTATCCTTCCCCTTTACTATGAATATATAAATTGTGAAGAAATTGAAATCATTTGAAAATATATTTAAAAACTTTTTTGTACCAAATAGGAGCAATCCTATTCTTTACCCTCTTCCGAGTGCTATAAATTACATTGACTAATCCAGAGTTTGGTCCATAATTTTGTGGTTAGGTTGGGAGGGTACCGGCTGCCAGTTCAGAGCTCCCACTACTCTCTCCCCTGAGGGCTAACAATCTTGCATTAGTTTCCAATCAAGCAAACCAAATTAGGAGTTTTAATCTGTCACCTTAAAATCCCCAATTCTGCATCAACAAAATATATTTCACTCTTTATTTGCACCCAATCCCATAGATGACATACTCTCACATGAAATCAAATGTGATTCTCCCCATATTGTAGAAATCATATCTCATTTAAAAACATATGTCTCTTAACAAGTTTTAACATTTCAATTGGCTAGATTGAAAAGTAAATGAAGATCAGAGTTCAAACCATCACAAATTATTATCATTTCAAATAGTAGAAAACAAAATCTATTATTCACAAAATCATATCTAAAATGTAAGAAGAAGGATAAAGAAGAGTACTCAGAATTTATGAGAGGGATATGACAACACACGAATTTCATGTAAAAAAAATTAAGTTTACAAAATAAAAGAAATAAAAATACAACTTATCTCACAATCCTTCCCAAGCAAATCTGTAGAAGCTCTCTCCAAGGCTTTCTCTCTTTACAATCACTCCCAATTCTCTTTTAGAAATGTAATGAGGAAGAAATCTCTCATCTTCCCTCTCCTCTTACAGCACTAGAATAAAATCTCCTCTTCTTTATCTCTCTCTCTAACTCACACCACTTTCTCTCTCTCTCCTTCACGTCACACACACACATTAGAAGTCTTCTTCTTTTATTTTGGGCCACTTCATTTGGAAAAGAGTTCAAAATTTCCTCTAAAAGTCAACTCTTTTGAATTCAAAATATGTGTCATTTGATCCAGGACTCATATCTCTTTATAAAAAAAACCTTCCAAAGTGTCTAGATGCATTAAATTACTCCAACGGGTGTGCAACACAAGTGTCCTTTTGAAATTCATACAAAAATTCTTCTCGAACCTCCTTAGTTTGAAAAAGTCATCCGTCACGCATCATGCGTCTATCTGAAGAATCATGCGCCGATCAGAGCATCATGCACCAACTCTCTGGATTGTGGCTCATCATGTGCCAATTTGGTGCAGATACGTCTGAATCCAAAATTGGCTCTTTTTGCTTGAAATTTTGCTCAATTTGATATTTTTTCCTCCAAATACCTAAAAATGATATACCTGCAAAAAAACACAAAATACCCTTCTTTAATGTATAATATCACAAAAAATAAGCATAAAATTGGTACTTAAAACAGTATATTATTTTGGTGTATCAGAATGTTAATTGAAATGCAGTTGAAAGACAAAGTTAACTAAACTAATTGCTAAGGTTTCAAAAGTAAATTTACGAAAATTAAACTAAGTTTTTGTGATGGAATGTTCAAATTTAAGAAAGCATCCTTCCCCTTTATAATGAGTATATAGATTGTGAAAAAATTAAAATCATTTGAAAAAATATACATATAAATTGTTTTGTGTCAGATAGAAGCAATCCTATTCTTTACTCTCTTCTAAGTGCATAAAGAACATTGAATTATCCAGAGTTTGGTCCCTAATTTTGTGGTTAGGTTGGGAGGATACTGGCTGCCACTCTAGTGCTCCCACTACTCTCTCACCTGAGGGCTAACATTCGCGCATCAATTTCCAATCAGTTGGACCAAATTGGAGATTTTAATCTTTTAGCTTAAAATCTCCAATTTTGCATCCAACAAAGTATATTTCCCTATTTATTTGCACTCAACCCCATGGATGAAACACTCTCCCATGAAATCAAATGTGATTCTCCCCATATTGTAAAAATCATAGCCCTTTCGAAATATATGTTTCTCAACACATTTTAACATTTCCATTGGCCAGATCAAAATTCAAATCATCACAAATTATTTACACTTAAAAATATATAAAGCAAATATAATTCTTCACACAACCATATCCCAAATTAGGGAGAAGGATAAAGAAGACTACTCAAAATTCATGAGAAGGGTATGTATCTCACAATAAAAACACAATAAAGTTGTTAATTCTTCCTATATTAAATAAGTTTACAAAATAAATAAAATAAAAGACACTACTTATCTCAAAATCATTCCCAAGAAAATCCCTAGAAGTTCTCTTCAAGCCCTTCTCTCCTTACAAGCACTCTTAATTCTCTGTTAGAAGTGTAATGAAGAAGAAATCTCTCACCTTCCCTCTCCTCTTACAATACTTGAAGAAAATCTCCAAGCCCTCGACTTTGTCTCTCTCTATCTCTTCTTTTTTTCCCACCTTACATGCCACACCAAAACTTCTTCAAGCCATAAACTTCCCTCTCATTTATTAAAAGTTGCCTTCCTCCAAAAAGAATTCAAAATTTCTTATAAAATTTTGTCCAAAAGTCAGCTCTTTTGAATTCAAAGGACATGTACATTGATCCAAGAGACATATCCCATCATAAAATAACCTTCTAAAGTGTCTATATACATTGTTGAATCATTCCAAGGGGTGATTAGAACAAGAGTTATTTTTGAAATTTGCACAAAATACGTCTTGAATCGCCTCCAAAAAGTTGTCTCTGGCGCATCTTTCACCAGCTCTCTGTCAAATGACGCATTTGGCGCATCTTGTGTCAGCTTACTAAAGTCTGTGCTATTCTAGGTTTTGGCGCATCTTGCACCAATCTGACTCATCCTGCTCCATTTCTCTGTATGTTGGCGCATCTTCCGCCAATCTGGAACATCTTGCGCCAGAATCCCAAAATTTGTTGTTTTGGCTCCAAATTTTGTCTTTTTTGTTACTTTTGCTCCAAATACTTAAAATTGATATACCTGCAATAAAAAAATTAAAATACCCTTCTTTAAAGTGCAATATCACAAAAAAAAGCATAATATATACTTAAAACTACATATTATTTTGGTGTATTAAGCCCCCAACTTTACCAATGTCTTACACTCAGTTCTTGTCTTCTATACGTGCCTATGTTTTTTTTCTTTTTTGCTTGTGTTTTCTTACAACTCATTTTCTAACTTTTTTTAGTGTTGGATGCTCTTATCTACATTCTGGCAATTTATTTAAATTTCCTGCAAATATATTATATTTTATGGGGTTGACCATGCAGCAGTAGTAGAGACCCAAGTATGCTTTTATGTTTTATGAAATGCAATTTTATTTTTTTACTTTATAACATTTTTTTCTGCATTTATTTACCTTACTTGCAAAACCTTTTCCCAAAATAAAAAATTATAAAACATATTTTCAAATCTAAACAACTATTTTCAAAACAAAATAACAATTTCATAACATGTCCCCTTGAATTTATAGGAGTCCCTCGGATGAGGTAATCCACATTTGCTAATGAGGTCTCCCCGACATAAATGAGCTTAACAATTTTTTTAGACTAAGTAAATTCAAGAGAAAATATTGGTACCAGAATGATAGAACCATGGGATCCAAACCAGTGTCACTCTAATCTAATTTAACCCCTCACCATAATGCTTGATGACAAAACTTGTCACTTGACATACACCTGGTTAAACGTTTTGAGCCTTAGACCTCAGGACTGCTACTTTGACGAGGAGCTCAGATCAAGGTGAAGAAGATAGAGGGCAACATTCTACAACCTCAAGTGGATCTGCAACATCAATCTTTTCTAAGAATTTAAATAACAAGCCATAATATTTTGAGGTTGTTTGAATAGTGCAAAATAAATCACCACATCATCTTTAGGCCTTTGCACAATCATATTGTGCAATTTAAGCCCTAACTCGTCTTAGGCTCTGAGGTTGTCGTTTGTTACGACATAAACCCTTTTATCTTCTAAGTTGTTTGTATGATTGTATCATGCAAATGTTAGACCTAAATAATAATATTTGGCAAGATAAAATATTTAATAATATCTCATCAAAATTGAAGCCTAACCATAGGATAGCTTGGGAAGTCACCGAGGTTCTCCTAAGGATCTGTGACATCCCCTTATTCTTCTTTCTTTTGATTCCAAAATAATTGTTCTAAATTTAAGCCTTGCCCATTTGACACTATTTTGTCCGACCTTTGAAAGGCCTAACCCTTTGAAATTCTTGAAGACAATACTTTCTGATCAAAATAGAGTTCTCATAGGTAACCTCGGTCATTTAAGATATAATTAACTATAGGGCTTACCTGTATAAGAAACTTTAAAACACCACTTAATATAAATCTGGTATAATTTTTCATGTTAGATAAGGGAACTTGACATTCAACATAAAAGTTTACATACTAAAATGGATGTCATAAATCCTTTAGTTTATTTAATCAAGCGTCACTAGTAAGTAATATGTATATTCCCCGAGATAGATGTATCACTTATAGTGTTGTGCTCGCTTATTTAAACTATTGTTTATAAGAGATACGTTTGGTCTCATATTTTTCAAAATTAAAACTATTATATATATATATATATATTAAATTAAATATCACTTTTCTAGTTCTGGCAACCGATAATTCTGGCGACTCCATTGGGGAACAGTTTCTTTCTCCATTTTGATTAGAAAGTTTTGTCTTCATACATCAGTAATGTGTCCATGTCCCTTATGGGTCCGATTACCCTTCTTCCGTTGGCATGCTATGTCCATTTCTTTCATAGGCAAGTACAGTCAACTCTTTTGGGTTTTAGGACCGTCTGTTTAACCATCTTTAAATAGAGAGGTTTAGTAGTCTCCTATGACTTTTTCTTTTCGTGTGGGGTCGTATCCCGTTAGGTGTGTTGGTGGAGTAGTTCCACTCGCACGATGTGCGTTGTGAAGTTGGCCCCTCACTGGGTCCTAAACTTTACCTTTTTCTCATATCTTTCAGGTTTGCTTTGCTATTTTACAAATCGAGCCAAGTCGTTGCATCTCTTCACCTTCATTTAATTTTGATTGAAACTCTTTAACGCTATAATCACAAATAAATAATAAATTTGAAAAAAAAAAAAAAAAGAAAGGATGTGCCCAGTTTGTAGAACGACCATCGTAAATATTTGTGCTCGCACTATAATTAGGAGCTATTGGCCAATACTAACCTTCATAACTTTTATTTTGAAGCTACTAAGAGGGTGTTCCCAACTCTTACCTTTTCTTGCAACCTGCTTACAGGCCGCGATGCCCACAATATTGCTCCAATGATCAAGTTTGAATCTTGATTCGATGAGTTCGATGTCATGCTTGGTAAGGCCCCATTTGTTGTCATGAAAGTTACCACCCAAGATTTTTAGGAGGTGTTCACTAAATTCAACTTGAGCTACTGCCAAGACTTCCCTTCTTACAAGAAGACGAAGATCACTACCACCTTGACACCTATTAAGTCTGTTGTTACCATGCCTGCCAGATATACTGCTCCCATGTCGAGGAGAGTCGTTACACCTACCACTGCTAGATTCACTGTTACCGTATCTACTGTATCTTCCGTTAAGTGAAAATAAGTTTTAATTGAAGAAGATTCAGTTGATGCATTTGTTGCATTACCATTATTATTTCAGATTGGTTCCAGTTCTAGGACTGCAACACTGACCAAGTCAGAAAAATGAAACTTAAACCATAAGATCTAGAGGTCCACCAAGGCCCAAACTATAGAATTAGTATTTGTTGATGAGATTCCTCAGTAGAAGGAACTTGGATTACTTGGGACCTCTCCTCTCCTTCGAGGAAGTAGGTTTCATCCCTTGTAAGACACCACTAGAGCTGAGAGCATCCATAGAATTGTTGCTGCTCTGTCGTCATCACAGAATCATAATAAGAAGAGGAATAAGTCAACTTCAATGACCAGAGTTTGTCATATATTTGAGAGACTAACAACTAAGGAGGCATGTACGGTTGCTAAGCTGCTCAAGTGAATGGGTTGCACAGTTTCACCTCACATGAAAATTGAAATTCTGAAA